>JBBPOL010000338.1:0-14931 GCA_038091435.1 Leccinum variabile | reverse complement strand
GCTTCACCGAAAGCTGCGCTTTCATGTAGACGCGTCCGATCCATGCACCGAGAGCGCCGACCATCAAGCTGGGCAAAAGGAACACAGGCGTGATCACGACGATGGCACCAAGATTGAAGAACATCCTCATGGAGAATTCCAGGACCCACGCGAGCGCCGTAGGGAGTGCCCCGTCGACTGATGGATGGATTAATCATTCACGACACGGTACCCGGACAACAAAACTCACTCGCTCTGATGTCTGTCGTGCACCGCGCGATAATCCTGGATGTAGGTGTGGTATCTAGCCACCTATAAGCCTTCAGTAGAGACACCTGACGAGGGAAGACGCGCCCTCACCTGAAGGTCGTCCCGAGTATCGCCATGATGAGCTTGTTATGAATCGTCCTTGATGCATCCATGGTGCCCAGGTACAGGACGTAGTACGCCAACGACCACATCAATGATCCAAACAATAAAAGAAGACTATAACCAGAGAGATAGCTGCCCACTATGATGAGACAAGATTTCGTTCCAAATGACCAAATGACACTCACAACCCGATGTTTACTTCCGACGGCGGGTGATTTTCGTACTGAGTTGCCCAATGGCCCAGGAACCAAGTTTGAAACGTGTGCGCGAGATTGGAGACCATGAACAAAACAATCTCGATCACCCAGAAAAGGACAGGACGTGAACCGCCGAGCGCAGCAAGGTATAGCTTGACTATGGCGATGTTTGTTATCTCTGATCCTTCCCCAAAGACTGCGAAACATTCACTTACATGCATCCCACGACACATGACCGACGGAGACTTCTTCCGCCATGACCAACTTTCCGGATTCACTCGGCTTGTCCCTCTTCACTTCCTGAGCATCGTCGGTGTCTCTCGATCGAGTACTCTCCTGTTCTCTGGAAACCATCGCAGCAAGCTCCGCGTCCTTCTCGACGACTTCCGCAAAAGAACCTTGATCCACGACGCGTCCATTCGAGCCGAGCGCAACCACGAATTGTGCAACGGGACGAATGGCGGAAATGTTGTGCGTCTGTATAGATGTAAACACCATACATACAAACATGCACTCGGAGAAGATATGTACTTACCACCAGGATGACAGTTCGACCATGGACGAGATCGCCAGCGAGACATTTGTCGACGATCCACGACGCCGTATGTACATCTAGGGCTGCCAGCACCTGAGTGTAATGCGTCAATTGAGGCAAAGCAATGCGATGCGGACGCGCTTACGTCGTCGAGTAAGATGATCTCTGCCGAACTATAGATCGCGCGAGCGAGTGTGACTCGAGCCTGTGTAGAAGGGAGTGACTACACGCACGACCTCGGGCAGAACCCCGCCTTACCTTTTGGCCGCCACTGTACAACGAGAGATCGGTCCAATACTCACTTCGATACTACAAGATATCTCACCTCAACGTCAATCCTTTCTCGCCCACTTCGGTATCGTCACCAGCCTTGAACAACTCCAAGTCCCTCTCCAGCGCGCAATCGTGCAGGACTTTACCACGAAATCCAATCAGGCGTGAGGGGTGCAACAGAGCGTCGTAACTCACCTTGCTTGTACCGAGCGTCATCGTACGGGGCTCCGAACAGGACGTTGTTCTAGATAGTGCAGTGAGACTCTACAACGCTGAATGTCGGGCACGTCCCGCACCTTGATGGTATCATTCTGAACCCACGACTCTTGTGCAGCGTATGCTACGCCTCCATGCCTCGGCAGGTTGAACCACGAGCGTGTATTCGTTGGCATCCAGTGCATCTCACCTGTCGAGTTACATGTTTGTCGGAACAAGGAACAAAATACAGAGACGACTACAATACGAAGGGGGACGTACCCAACAGAGCCATCAATATCGATGTCTTTCCGGACCCCGTCGGACCGATGATCAAATTGACGCATCCTCGTTTGAAGTAAAGTTCTCCCTCGACTTTGAGCGTGAAGCGGCGCACAGATGACGTGGGCGCGTCATCTCTAGCACCATCTTGCGACCACGCAAAGGTAGCATCTCTGAACCCAATAAGATCCAGCTCCTCAGCCATAGTGGCCGGTACAGGGAGAGCATCTCGGGTACTGGGCTCATAGCGATCAAGCAGTTCGCTGTCTAGCAAGAATTCATTGATACGGTCCAGGGAGATACGAGCTGTATGGTCGATGTTCGTCATTGAGATGCCCCACAGCACGAGAAAGGAAACAGACCAGAGATAATCTTGGGTACATAGAAGAATATAGACCGCAGCTGGTTTCGGAATAGGTCGAAAGCTGGGTGGATGATCGACCCAATGTTATCGATTGTGCGAGTATCACTACTCACCGGAAATGGAAGCAAAGACGGTAGATGCTGTGAAAAAAGATTAACCCCATGTCTGTGGACGAGCCAAAAGAAACCTACCGCTCAATGACCTTCTCATCACAATGGTCTAGAATGTCAATTTGTCGCGTCAATTATAGACATACCTCAGTCGCCGAACCACTTACATAGGTCGCGTACGTGATGAGCATGGTGACTAGCGGCAAACAGAAGCTGGCCCATCCGACATCAGCTGCCTGTCCGAAACATCATATGAAAAAATACACTCACTTCAGGTTGGTGTTTGTCAACTGCATCATCTTAAATCTCCGTAACCAAACCAGCTCGTCCTCTCGTTTCTCGAATATGTGATCTCCCATCTGCGACTCCCATCCAAAAAGCTTCACCATCCGAATGACCCCGATAGCTGTCCAAACCGACACAATTAGTGCAAATTGTTTGACGATGGCATCAATCCCTACTTTCGATCATACTCTGAACGCGCGCATCAGTCTGAAATAAATGGGACGTGTATGATGTCTATTAGCGTCATTCGACCCTGATCGGTACATGCGCCGTACCTTCTTCAACTGCTCTCGCTTGAGATGCTGGATCTTCTCCATGACCATGTAGGAAAGCGGAGATGCGATCAGCATTACTACCAAGCCAACCAACGCGCTGGATGAACAAGCAACAACTGGTAAGACGGTCGTTATCCAACCACTGCAACTCTTACGTACCTCCACTCGAGGAGAGTGTACAATAGCCAAGTCGCTCCCATGAGTTGAAGCGGTGCATATAATACTGAACATCCCGACTCATCGTCAGTCAGTCAGCAATTATAACAAAGAAAGAGACTGACCAAGCATCAAAAAGTCACGACCATTTGTCGCGGAAGAGAGATCCGACGTAACGAGATTGTTGAGCTTGCCCTGGAGGTTCTTACCCGACGACTTGCGACTCGACGAAGTTCCCTTGAACACCTGCCCGGAAGCACCTGGCGCAGAGGAGCCTTGCGACGCAGGCGTTTTCGCGTCCTTGGTCTCCGCCTTCATCCGAATGCGGAGGGCATGTTCAAATATTAACTGGCTGAGTATAGCCTTGGCCCGGACCATGGTGCGACACTGCTCAAAATGCTAGTAACCCAAGTATCTGCTTGGGATCCAAGAGATCGAAACACTTGCCCCGATGTAATGGTACCATTGATAAGTCACCGCCATGACAAGATTGCTGAGAAGGATAAGCAATATCCACGCCCATGGGCGCGCAAACGCATCCTGCCCACCAGTCTCGAGGTAGCTTGAAGGAGTTAACGAACAAAGTGTCCAATGAGGGAGATCGCTTACTCACTGGATGAGGTGTTTCAAACCCAGTGGTACGATCAAACTCGCGAGAACCTTGCGGACTTGAGTAAAGTTATAGAGGGCAAGAAAAGTAGGATACCTGAACAATGATGTCCACCGACAAAACCAGCGTCTCGATGCCTGTGTTTGAATAGATGAAAAACGATCGCTTACACAGGCAGGATCACTCACGGAAGACAGTAATCAGTCCATAGAAGATATGGCGCTTCTTCGCACCATTAAACCGATCAAGTTGCTGCAGGCATATGTAATTAAACCTCTGGATCATGGGGAAATAATGGAATCTCACAGAAAAGTTGAGTCGCTTCAGGTTCTCTGCACAATCCTGGTCCGAAAGAGGTGGGAGAAAGTTGCGCGGCAAGTGGGTTAACCGATAGGCTAACCGAACAGTGGGCTCGACCCAGCTGTAAGAAAGTAACGAGGCCCAACATGAAGTCTGCTCCGGGTGAGGTGTGTGGGATGGTTCCTAAAATAGCAGTTAGTCGAAAGCCGAAGGTTTGCAAGTGCATGGAAAGCATACCTTGTCGTAGAGCGGAATGTACAAGCGGGGGCTAAATAGAGGATATACCACGGCGCCAACGGTCAAGCTAGCCAACTTGCCCCAAAGGAAGTATCCTTCGCATGAGTCGACGGGCTCTTCAGTGAATGTTAAAAGGGGCCAGACATCGCGGTAAGCATATACCGCAAATAGTGTGAGAAGAACGACAGTGAGATGGGCGGAAACGAGTTTACTGAATTGCCCGTAGGACGCAACAGTGATTATGCACAAGATAATTGTAAATGCCTGTGGAGCAATGTCGAAAACTGTAGCGTGTGAAGATAAGCTGAGAGACGCACCGACGTCGCGCAGAGGGATAATTGGATCCAATTTAAGGCAGACACCCCGGGACCGGAAGACCAAAAGTAGGTCATAATAGAAATAGAGTCCATCCGGGAGATGCCACATCCAGCGTCCCTGTCCACTCGCAAAGTCGCGAGAGACAGGACTAGAAATACCAAACTAGAGAGCAGACGAGTGATCTTGAATACGAACAAAACGAGTCCGCCATGAAGCTCAACAAACGTCTTCTCCTCCACGGCGTTACCATTGGAAACGGAGACGTTGGTAGCTTTGAATGCTGATAAGGGGGACTGGCTAGCAGATTTGTGCCTCCAACGAGCAACCAAGGAGGTAGATGCGTGCAAAACCAAGATGGTCGCGGACAGGCAAGCGAAGTAACTTGGCACTACTGACTCGTCTAGGAAGAATCTGCGAAAAGGCTCGTCAGCCGTACAGCAGGTGTCAAACAAACACATATGGCGCACGTCGACATGCTATCGGTAGCATGAGGTATCGGACCTATAGACTGCATGATGAGTTGCGCACGAACAGGGTCGACGCCAACCCCATGGTCCGAGTGTAACATCTAAAAGTATCTGGTAGTATCAAACACCTACGCCAGTCCACAGTAGGAACGGCGTTCGCTGGACAACAGAGTGAGGTTTCAAAGAGCGATCCGTTGGGTTCCCAGCATGATATGCCTGCAAGGCTGTTGTTTGCCCAATGGCGACATGCACAGCTGGTGCGGCCGGTTACCTCACGCCTCCCACGCAGGCGACCACGAGGCCAAGGCATGCAGGAATATTTTGGGCTGTGATATGCAGTGAGTGGAACTGGCGTCAGAGTCCATGGGCAAGTCAGGCTTTTGCAGAGGCCATGCTGTAGATCAGCGCTTAGCCGCCATCGGAACAGTAATTTATGCAGATAAAGTTGGCTATTTCGACCGTGCTGGGCCACTGTGTCGCGAACTTTTTTTTGAGTGTTTGAAACTCCGTGCCATAGGAACATGAGTAGATCGGGGTTTAAAATCATATCTCCTTGCAAACCGAAGTTCGAATGTAACTTGAGTAGCCTTCCTTTTCATGAGATTGGGTTGGGCGCCTGTGTGAGAACTTGATCGCGCCTCGTTGCTACTTGCTGTGATTTCCGCAGTTTGTCTGATTCATTCTGCTGAGCACATTTCTGGTGACTGAGCAGCCCCTGGCAGATCCTATCCAGATTTCACCTAGTGTAATGACGAGATATAAGACCGTCAGAAGATGACCCGTTTGTTTCTTTCCCCACAGCCTGAGAAGGTAGAGAAAGTAACTCACGCTCACCAGTCAATTTCATCATCGGTGTATAAGAGGTGTATCATTTGATTCATGTTGGTTTGGCTCGCTATGATGTCCCGATTCATACGGAGCGAGAAACAAGAACCAGTTTTCAGAGAGTCATGCCAAGACCGACTGTCATAATATCACGTGACTGAAAACACCTGCTATGCTAAGTAGCAAACTTGAAGTAATTCAACTTTTATCCATCATGACGTGTCTCCGTACGTGGCTCACTGAACGAGGTCAGTTCGTCTTTGAACGCGTTTACTTTCGCTCAAAGATTACATCGACAGTTACCGAATTTCCATGGACGCTCGGTCTCGTTTATTCCGTCGGCGTGTTCACCCTGGCACGCTTCTTGCTCAAAACTTGTCTCGTCCTCGCTCAAACTTTTATTTTACCCGGTGCTAGCGTGCGTTTCTTTCATTTAAATGCCAAAAACGACGTAGCTGACGGTCTCTTAGCTCAAAAAGTTTGGAGCAGGAAAAGGCGCTTGGGCAGGTGCGTGACTGATTCTCGAACGACCCTTACACACTCAAACTCGACGCCATGTATAGTCATCACTGGCGCGTCTGATGGCATAGGCAAGGAATTTGCACTGCAGCTGGCCACTGCTGGCTTCAATATCCTGCTTGTCGCCCGCAATGAGGCCGCGTTGTCCGCCGTCGCAGCTGAAATTTGTATGTCGTCCTCATCCCGTCCCATATTTGCTTGGGTTTACATTTCGCCTATAGCGAGCAAGACGTCTGGCAAATCAAAAATTCAAATTCAGTTGGTGGACTTTGCGAAAAACGACCCGGCAGCACTGAATGCACTCAAATGCACGGTCAGTGGCTTGGATGTCGGCGTCCTCGGTGATCATGCCTCTTCCTTACCTTGTCTGTCCACTAACCCTCCGCGTAAATGACAGTTAACAACGTTGGCAAATCACACTCGATTCCGACATACTTTGCTGAGACGACGGAAGAAGAAAACGAAGATATCGTGGCAATCAACGTAAATGGTACCGTACGAGCTACCCACGCCGTGCTTCCTGGGATGGTGCAGCGGTCGGTCGTCTCATCCTTGCATGCAATGACTCTGACAAAGGTTTCGTCGTAGAAAACGCGGACTAATTCTGAATATTGGGTCTTTTGCCGGCCAAGTCGCTTCCCCGATGCTCGCAACTTACTCGGGCACGAAAGGATTTGTGGCAACCTTTACGAGTGCACTCGCCGAGGAGGTCCGCAAGCACAACATCGTCGTCGAGAACTTGAACACTTACTTTGTCGTACGAGTCACCATTTCGTCTTCTCCAGCTTGATTGCTCAGCGTACTATATCAGGTTTCAAAAATGTCGAAAATCCGTAGGTCCTCGGCATTGATACCCACACCCAAACCATTCGTCCGTTCCGCCTTGAATAAAATTGGGCTGTCGTGCGGAGCGGCCATGACCGACCGACCTGGCACCGTCACGGCATTTTGGAGCCACGCATTACTTGACTATGTGATCCACACCATCGGATGGAAATCGTTGGCCATCGCTCACACTCACAAGACACTCAAAGATACCCGTCGTCGCGCTTTGAAGAAAATGGAGCGGGAGGCGAAGAAGCAGTAGTGGAAAATCGAGTGGATGGGTCAGTCAGACCATTGAACAACGACTTTAATTCCGACGAAGGGCAATGGTGCTACATACCAAAATTACTTATTCATGGCGTTGCCCACTTCTCTTTTTATCGATCGGTCGTTCTTATCAGATGGTCAATACTTAGGGTGAAAGTGGGGTTCCGTCGTTGCGAGCTGCACAGAATCACCCTTTAGTCCTCCCTTTCAACAACTGGAAGAACTTGGCACACCGCCTTACCTAGTCTGTTCGCCTGATTATCCCTTTCCGCTCGCACTTCCGCTGGTTGTCCATCCAGCAGGCACGTTTGCACAAGTCTATACCGATATTTAAACATACGAAGCCCATCATCAACGGCGAACACTGGAGCTCGACGCTCACTACCACCAGTTTCCCTCTGAGGCTCGCGCGTGACGATATCAGCGCGGCGTGCTACTGCGCCCTCATCGAGTACGGCTTCGTCTGCTGAGAGATAGGGAAAACAGGATTTTGGAATTCCAAACGCTCCGAGTCCGTCTGAGCCTGGCAGAGTCAAGTTGACGCTTATGCCAGCCTGGCCGCTCACTCTCAATGAAGTTTCTGTCGCGCTCGACAGTCTTGCTCACGCCCGATGATCTCCAACGTCTCTGGTTTTGAAAGTACTTCCGTCCGGCGCCCATGATGCATGAGTCTTGGTATACGGCGCATACGCGTCCAATGATTTGTTCTCCCGATAGCAATCACTTCTCATCTACTGCGCACGTTCCATGGGCTGAGGTGAACCACAAAGATCTCGTATCGCCGAAATGACACCCACTGTACGCACATGTCTGGCGCCAAGCAGTACCTCCCACGTGCTTCGTGCCCTGTGCCACTTTTCCGTTCATCCAGCGCCTCCGCGCGTAGCCTCAACGCCTTCAGGCTTCGATTATCCCTCAATCAGGTCGACGCAGGTAGGTATGTTCCAGTCGGACGGTCCAGCTTTACACTTTCCCCGTCCTCAACCTCCGGCAACTGGCAGCATCTTCTCGTCGAAACCGGGTTCAGACTCCATGAACGACATCTCTCCCTCCGGCCTCTGCTTCCCCATTGGCACCACCGACAAACCGTCAGAAAATCACAAGGGAGAGTCAGATCAGTGGTGGTTGCGATGTTGATTAAAACTGTGAGTTGGGGGACGGTGCGTAGATGAGTGTTGTCTCTCCTCTGCTTCAAAGACTCTCACCTCACCTTCGTCGTCCAACCGAGCCCAGTCGTCATCGTTCCACGGTGGTGGAGGCAAGAAATCAAGCGATGCCTCTTGCTTGTGTCGCTTGTCCAAAGAAAGACTACTAAGTACTCCACCGATAAGCTTCATACCACATCGCCTTCATCCCCCATCAGCTGTGATACGATTGAAGACATATGTACCTCCGTAGCCATCGAGGTGAACCTACTCAGCGTTCACCTTTTGCAAGGAAGCAACTTCCTCAAAGTTTTCCGAAACCTTCACCGAGAATGGCTCACTGGAACGATCAGCTCGGATCGCAATCAATGAAAGAAACACGTTGGCATCTATGATGTTCGTGAGTCGAGCGCGAGCGTTGATGATACGGATGCAGGGAACATAGCTACAATCGTGCTAGTCACATCATGAGTATATCTCTCCTTCTCATCGACCAAAGTCAACGTTCATTGCAGGGGTGGTACCGTCTTTGGAAGCGAAACTTTGAGAGAAGACAGGAGGAATAGTTCAAGGCGCGTCGAGTAGCGAAGCTGCACGTGGTTCTGCCTTTGCCTCATCCCAGGACAGAAAGGCATGCTTTGGTTCTCCCGATTTAGTCGATGCAGAGCCTGCACCTTGTGGAAGCGGAGGGTCTGCATCTGACTCGGCGTCCGTCTCACTGGCCCTTGACACCTTTTCTTCGCCTGCACGCCCTGCCTCCCCGCCCAGGGGTCACTTTGGTGAGTAAAACCGATATTACTACAGTGAAATATCAGTCCAAATATTATGTGGTCAATACCCGAGGAACGGTTCTGGATGTTGGGGATGAGAGTGGCCATCGGGAAGACGGCAAAGGTTTGCGACGTCGATAGCATCGGGGGGTCTTCGCTTATCGTCCTTCTAGATCATCCAAAGTGGAGAAAACCATTACCTGAACATGATGATATTGTTGCAGCTCGTACCTCCGCAAGTACCCTCCGATATTCCATTCACGCTACCGAGAAAGCTATCGCCTTGGGTTGCGTTATCGGTGCCTTGACGCTGAAAGATTCTGCCAACGCGACGCTTCGCATACCGAGCAGTTCGAGGCACGAGAAGAAAGCGATTGACCAACTTTGGAAGCCACGGTCAATTTTGCAGCTGCCGCTTTGTCTCGCCCGGAATGCCTGTTTTTCCATACTCTACATACTTCCATCGGCAGGGACAATCGACTCGGATGTTTTGTTCCACGCGGCGTTTCCTTTGCCGTCGGAACGCCAACATTAAAATCCACCGGAGCGCGCCGCTATCCTGCTGGGACTCGGACTATATGTAGTACTTGTGCTCCCCGTTGTCTAATCTTCGTCAGTGACATAATTTGACAACTCTCTGACTCGAGTCTTCCCATCGAATATATCTGAATCGGAAACTAAGAATCACATAACTGCTTTTCTTTCTTTAACAGCTCGGATTTCCTTGAAAGTCACCCTCGACACGCTGAAGTTGAGAATATATTGTTTCGCGCATTCGCGTTAATCTTTTGATGATGCCTTAGATCTGCGATTTGCGCGGACATGGTACGAACGTGACGATCTTCTAGCTTACACGTACAAAGGTCGTACCGTAAGTTATTCCACAACAGGTTACACCCATTCTCCCGCACCAATCTCATTCAAATATTCATTGAGGAGTGCACCCCACTCTTTTTTCTCGGAAAGGTTAATTTTCGTCGCCGCAGGTTCAGAAGAGACGGGCTTATTGTAGAAATGCTCCGTGTTCCATACATTGTCCTGGTCTTTTCAAATGTCAAATGTTGAGTGTTATGAAAGAGAAAGTGCATGCATACCTGCTTTTGGCTTGTTCGCGTAGGTCTCCTGTCGATCGGGATCAGCGACTCGATATTCCAATCATGAAGAAGTGGCAGGCTGCTCACTCCCTTTATGACAACCTCTGCTTCTCCGTTCCCCGTTTTACTTCCGTTGCTTCCACGAGAGATGGAGAAATCGATGGGAGAACCGTCGTTGACGATGGAAAAGCTATTGTGGCATAAATATTACGATAAATAATGTCTGGAACATCGGAATCACCTGAGTGTCTTTCTCTCGTACTTGTAGCTATGTTCCTTCCCCCACTGGACGCGAGTGTTCGTTGCGACGGTGCGATCGGCTGGGAACGGATTCTTGCTGTCTGGAATGATGACGGCTCCAGGGGACAAGAGGTTAAATTCGGCCCCTGTTGTATCAATCGCGTCAATGTCTTGAACCACGGCAAGCAACGGTCACACTTACAATCAGATTGGATGTCCAAGAGTATAGCCGTCTGGTACGGCAGCGGATGTGTGGTAATATAGTGGAATGCATCTCCAACCATCCCGGCCGCGTGTCGGACATCCTTTCTACTCGCATCTCTCATCAGAGCCCACAGCTCGATCACGTTGAGATTTGTGCAAGAAAGATCTTCGGCGACGGTCTCGGCCCATTGTTTAAAGACATCGTTGTGGGCGGGATCCGCAGAGAGCTTTTTGTTAATATCCGGGTTACCACCAACGACAGACACTATTTTCTGCATTTTGGCGCGGAACGCATTGTAGGTAGCGTCGTTCTCCAAGGAAACCTCAACTTCGCCTTTTCCTTTCCCTTCGCCTTTGCCTTTGCCACCCGAACCGACGCCGTCAAATGCGGCGGTAACACTTGCAGAAAACTTCTCATTGACAGTGCTGTCCGAATTGGACGCCCACACGTTCTAACGGTCCAAAAGGTGAGCGACAGTACATAGGTATGAGGATGATCCGCCAGCTTACCAATTGAAACCGAGCGCCGTACGCCGCGTTGATGATGACATGGCTGCCCCAAGATTCAAAGAAGTCCTTCCAGTCTTGGACAATGGAATGGTCACTTCCGTCCCCGATGGGCTTTGCTTCTTCGAGCCTCCTTGCGAGTGCCTCCTCGGTGAGCAAGCCAGCATAATCTTTCAGCGAAGCTAGATAAGTGTCGGCATTGAAACTGTACATCGCCCATTGATCTTCTTTTCTGTACGCCTTGTCGATGGAATAAGAGGCAGATGCGGTTCCGGACACTGCCATGTAGCGAGCTGAGAGGGTTGCATCCGCCTTGAATTTGCTGGAGGCATCCTCCCCGCTCTTGAAGGTTACATAGTTTCCGTCGCTGCTGTTATATTCCGTTATGCCGATGAACCGCGGAACATCAAAGGTGACCCCCTCTACAGAGTCGCATTCAAGTTTTAGGACTCGGCGACATAGCTTGAAACTCGGTGTGGATACTTACTTACTACGTCAACCTTTGTTGTATTTTCATCAGGTTTGTAGTTGATAACTCTGTGGGCTTTCTTCACAGAAGCAAGGACCTGGAGAATAATACAAGATTGGCATGGATGTCAAAAAACAGGACAAGAATCCAACGCTGAATACCCACCGATTTTATATCCAATGGACTAGCCTTGGTGAAGTCCAAACTAAAACCCAGGATATCGCAGGCAGGAAGTAATCTGAGATTGGACATGAATGATGAGGGTGGACACAATTTCGGGTAATGAGCTTGAGCAGAAGGTAGAGCCGTGATGAAGCGTCGAGAAAGGACCCACCCTGCTTAAATACTTGCCACTCGCTCATTTGTTGCCGGATTCAAGCTGACTTGAAAACCTGTTCAGGAACATATTCGCCCTGAGGAACACCTATGCCAATAGTGTAAATACTAGGGATATCAACTCAGAGCCAATGGTAAACACCTTCTTAGCCAATATTGTAGCCAGTTGTTCTCAAGGTGGAGCACACCGAATCATTCAAGGTACTTACCTGACAACAGTGTTGCCTGAGTGAGTCGGAAGATGACATGTCCCGATTCGGCCGCCCGCCGTTCAACTTGTACCCTACACAGAGCGAGCTCCCAAGCTCTCAACAGCGTTTGTTCGCATGCTCAGTGAGGGGTGGAAATCCAACAGTCAGGTGACTGGTCCCTCAAACGCCGTTAACTGAGCATGTGATTCCCCTTTGGAATAATGATTTGACTCCCGGACCGTGCTTGAATTTCAAGGAACAAATTTTGAAGTTGTGCGATTTTCTTCTCCTTTTGGCCACGGGGACCCAGATCACGAACAGGAGCGCGAACTCGGAGCGAGAAATAGGCCGTCTGTGCATGTGTTTCAGAGGGTTGATGCGAGTCGACCAGTTCCTGAGGGCCTGAAGCTGCCACTGGATGGAGCTATAGCGATGGTGTAATGTGTGAGTCTACTAGACGCTAAGGAACTTCAGCGAACCCTCCGAGTCCTGCATATGTGCATCCCCAGTTTGGTTTCGACAGGACCCACATGACCATATAACCAGAAATGATAGCTGAATCCAACACTATCATACTACTAGTGACACAGCTGCAAACCTAACGGCGTGGTGGCGAATCTTGGACTCGCCGCACTCAGTGGAATACTTAACGGCACGTACCTGGCGCCGATCTAGGACTCCTTGTTTTCCCAGGTTCGGAGGACCTGGACCATGTCCTCGTACCTGGTGCCGCCGCAATACTGGTCATCCGATGGGAACAGGAAATGTTTTGCAATTCTACCAGTTCACATGTCGTGATATCGCTCACCGATCACTATACCTTGTGTACAGATCAGCCATTTGTGTAGATGCGGCTTCCCAAGTGCAGTGCCAGGGTGGGGCTTGGCTGGCTCATTCCTGCCAGTGGCTGCTGCGCGAATTTGCATAAATTGCATGACCAGTACTCACACAGGTGCCAGCTTTGCCCTCTCTCACCAAACGACACAGTCGAATCAACTCAGAGTCTCTCAATCCATTGTTGATCTTTTGGACTATAACAAGTGAGTCCTTTGTTTTGCTGTCTTCCCATACTTACCCTCTTTTTGTCACTTCTTTCAGTGCCTTCTGTCAGTAACCAGGACCCTACCAAGGCCGACTCTTCCGCTGTCAGCCTCGATGATGACTCCGTGTCCACTGGCAGCACACGTTCTTCTTCACCTCAGCCGCACTCTATCTCCGAGACTGAGGCAACATTCTACTACTCGGGACTGCCCTCTAGCCCCAAATTAATTTATCGTTCAGGGACCACACCGTGGACAGAGTCCACTGGATTGAAGGAACTCCGCCCGGTTTTCGGACACGAGCTCAACGCCATCTGGAAGAAGTTGGATCCAGAAGTTTGCGACTATCTGGATTCTGTCGGGGTCAGCTGGACGAGCGTAGATGTCGTTCGTTTCAAGGTTGGAGAGGAAGAGGCCGTCGGTCCTGTCGTACTTTGGATCGGTGTCTTGCCAAAGACTCTCCTCGGCGAGAACGCCCACAGCGTGGCATGCGGCTGCTTGAACCTTCTCAAGAAGTTTGGAATCACCGACGTTGAAGTGGAGTTTCGGGAGTCCATCCACACCCGGTCGGCAAACCTCCTTCGCCCCGTTTCTAACTCAGACCCAACCGTTGACCTTCGCGGTCCTCTTACTGCTGCACTTGGGCTCTCCATCGCTAAAGAGAGCGACATTTGTATTGAGGGTACTGGAGGTTTTTACCTCGCCGAAGGTGGTGACAACCAGAAGATATTGCTCGTCACGGCTCGCCATGTACTCTTCCCACCACTGAAAAGCACCACGGATACTAGTAACGTCGACTACACCTACACAGACACCAGTGCGGCTCCTATAAATGTCGTTCTTCTCGGCAACGAGGCACTCGATTTTTTAAAAAAATCCATCACGAAGAGTATCAAACAACGCAAAGAGGCCGCCGAGACGTACAGGAGTAAAATCAAGATTTGGTCGGAGAGGTGGCTGCCGATAGAGGATGAGAACGGCGAGGTAAAACTTTCGGAGGAGGCTGAGACGATAGTGAATAAGTATACGACATTGTTGGACGAGGAGAATAGGGCAGTGGATACCCTTCAAGAGTTCGAGGACAATGTCACGAATGGATGGCACGATAAGAGCCAGCGCATCTTGGGCCACGTTGTCCGTTCCCCTCCTCTCAGTTGCGGCATAGACTCTTCAGGTTTCACCGAAGACTACGCCGTTGTCGAGCTCGACACATCCAAGATCCAGGAGGCGTTTATGGGCAACGTGGTTGACCTCGGTAGTAGAGTCGGTACGTTTTGATCTATCTCAGGCTAAGGGCGTCTGGCCTAACTGTTATATCCAGGTACGAACTTGGAGATTCCGGTCGACCAGTTCACATTGATGATGCGTGACCACCGCCCGGACGCCCCCACGACATTTGAATATCCGAATAACCGCCTCCTTGAGCTTCAGGATGATATCATCCCAGAAGAAGACATGTGCAAACCGGTTATGCTTGACCACGAAGGCCTACCGTGCCTCCACGTCATAAAGAACGGGTTTAACACTGGCGTCACCATAGGCCG
>JBBPOL010000337.1:0-14951 GCA_038091435.1 Leccinum variabile | reverse complement strand
AAATTGGAGATCGATGGGAGTCTGTGGGATCGTAGAGTGGCTGGAATCCTGTAAAACCGGCCGATATATCTTCTGTCGTCCCATTCACAAAAGACACGTGAATGAAATATTCGTTCATGGACCCCACGTCGACGATCTGCAGTGCAAATGATAAGCATCTATTCAATTTCAGCTCTCGAAATCGACCGACCTCGGCGTCACCACGACCTCCAAACATAAATCCAGAATTCATATAATCTTGAGCTGGAGGGAAGTTCGTGGAAGGAACTAGAACTGCAAAATGCAAAATGGTGCACGACGTCGTGATCTAACGAAACTCCTTCGACGATGGGTATGGGTTGCGTCGTTTCAAAGACAATTCGCTCCTCTTCCCGGATTATCCATGCGTCCTTATTGGCGAGTAATTCATAAAACACAGCTTCGTCGGTATAGTTGCCAAGTCTCGATCGTGGAAATGCCCATGGTGATGATTCATTGAAATCGAGAGATATTGGTTGCACAGGTTTTACGCGTTTCCTATCTTCCCGGGAGAGTCTAGTTCAGGATGGCTCAATAATGGGAAGGAAACGAGGTATGAGGAAAGGCGTACAAAGCCTTCATGAAGGATCGTTCCTTGAGGCGTAGACCCAACAAGACACTCTCGATGGGAGGGCATCCCGCGCTTATCTTGACCCTAGCGCTGCCTCGTACAATAGAGTTCGGAGTGAGATCCTCTGCTCTGACCCATGCATGAGTGGTGCACTCAGCATTAGCAGGGGAGAGATGCTTCCATGAACTGCGCCGAATAAAGCAAAGAAGCCTAGGAGGCGCTGTAAAGAATTCAGCCGCATTATGCTATGTGTTTGGAAGTTAGCGAGGTAGCACCTGTACTTATATCACGATCTCGAACCTCTTCTCCCGGGCTTTCCTATCCGAACCGTCACGGTGGGCATGAGCCGGCACTGCCTTCCCGTGTGCATGGTTCCTGGCCAACTACAGGCTTTTGAGCCTTCTAGGCACATTACTTGACAGCACCCGGAAGGTGATGCCGATCAGCGTAGGGTCCCCTCACGAAATCTTTCGCGCGCGGATATAAACCGCACCCACTCAGTAATCCATTACCTGCTCATACTAGTGGTTTTGAATCGGATAAACATGTATACACTTATACGCGGATGAGTAGACGTGACCAGACTAGCATGGACCAACGGGCGTTAATTGGACACAAAGCTGATGCGCTCTCAACGGACACCTGTATGCTTTCTGCATGAGGCTCTCTTTCTTATGATGTAGATACATATAGAATGCATACCAGCTTTGTACATGAGTTTTTCTTCGTTTCTGCCATGATACGGAGAGACTCGGCACGCCGCTGCTCGTAAACCTTGGTTCCTGCAACCTCCTTCAGGAGTGCAAGCCGTTCGCGATCTTTGGCGTTCGTCAATGCAGTTATCTAAAATACCAAGTGTCAGCGCGCGCTGTCGAAGGGGGGAGTAGACAAATTACCCGGCCTTGCGGCACAATGTAGTATGGATTAGATGTGCTGAACCCAGCGCTTTCGAGAAAGTTCATCACATCTGCTTTGCTGGCATTTTTCTTGTCAAGATTGTATTCGTCCTTCTTCAGACCGATCGTTCGTCGAATGATGACTTCCTCGCGCCCAGTAGGAAACCTGTTGTCGGTGTTGTCAAAGATGATCTCGACTGTATCCTGTATGAGCAAAAGGGAGGAAGAAGTAATGAAAAGGTACCATAGGCAGATAGGGAGGTCGTCACAGAAACGCCTTCGTGTAGAAGCGCTTGACGTTCTTCGCGAAACATTGAAGTATATGCATCGGAGAGGACGAACCGAATGGCTGGCCGGTACAACTTGAGTATCTCGCGCCAGGGACGAATATTTGAGGAAACCTACCTGCAAAGAAAATGCTCTTCCCCGAGCCATTGCGGCCAACGACCGTTATGACTTGGAGAAAAGGGTTCGATTTGCGTCTGATCATGGCCTGGGATGGAGTGAGCAAAAGCTTTATTGGGCGAGTCACTACTCACAGGACTTAAATCCTTGGATCGTCAAAGTCTTGATGTACATGTCCCTGTAAGTGGCTCGAAAGTTGGGAGTACCAGTGCCACTGGCCGCTTTGACGTTGGTTCACCGCGTAACAGGTCACGTGATCGTGTCATATAGGGGTCATTCATACGGTCTTCCCCTCGATGCGGATCTGCAGCTGATCGAACATGAATACGGGAGTGAACGGCTGCGAAGACGAGGCGCGCATAACGTAAACTTCATCACGGCCACCAAGTGAGAAGCAAACTCCGACTCGGAGTCACCGAACCACCCCTGCCATGAACTTGGGCTCGACCTCGATCGCATTCCCAGCCCCGTCCTTTCCCTTCTCAATCATATGGAATACTGCCAAAATACTCACAATACCCATCCACAGTGCAGAATACCCGCTCAAGATTGCATTGGTACATAGTGACCAGAAGTGTGGTGTGCGCCACGGGTAGTGCTCATATTATAGCTGCTCTCAGAATCAAACGAGGTCAAGCATCCTAATTCAATGCAGGAGCCTGATATCAAAGTTACAAACACACACACGTGATCTTTCTCTACTATTGGTTGGGCGAAGACGCGACCCAGTTCCGAGTCATCATCGCACAGGCCTTCACTATCCCCAATCACCAGGGCCCTGTCACGATGAACGGGAAGGACGTCCTGCGCCTCACTCACGAGGGTGTGTCTGAAAAGCGAGACAAACTCTTAGATGTCATAAGGAACTTTGTCGTCGATTCTCTCACGGCGCCGCGGGTCCGTTCACGTGAGGCTGCTGGAGCGAAGTCGATGGGATCGTGCTGCTGACGACCTCTGCTGTGTCGACTTGACGCTACATCAGTCATCTGCGACGGACGTCTTGCCGATGACCATTACACGGCAGAGTGTCGACATAGAGTCATGTTTTCCAGTGAAGGGCACGACGACCAACGACAAGTACTGGGATATCTCCGACGAAGGGAGTTGGCAATCGATGCTACTGGCGATCGATGCGTGGCGGTCTATGGCGGTGAATTGGAGGAAGGGCCGCACTCCCCATATGACGAGCTGTGTAAGCTACTCACTGAGCATTTGCTTTGTGTGCCGACGTTAGACGGCACTGGCGAGAGGCAGAATCTATGATGTTCGTGGTTGTGATCATGATCGTTCTATGTTCGTTGTAGACGTTGAATAAGCCATTTGATTCCAGAAGTGACACCGGTTGGCCACCTGTCGGACAGTCTCCAAGCCTGTTGGAACTAGTATAGTCAACCGACCATCGTTCTTACAAAAATTCCGAGGCCTCAGCAAGCCTGTGCAGAGCCGTCTGTTGATCTCTCAGACTCTAGAAGCAGCCACATAGTACATACTAATTCACCTTAAGCGCTTTGTAAATACGAACCGAGTCACCCTACAACATCCACAACAAATCTAGTCTTCCCCTTTGCCTGCCACCTTCCTAGCCCATATCTCGCCAACGTATATGGGTGGTCTCTCGGGGTTAAGCCGACGGTAATAGCGAAAAATGAGCTCTTCGCCTTCGGCGGGTGAAGACACCACTGGCTGAAGAATCGGTGCACGTAGCTCTCGCTCTGCAGGATCCTCCGCAAGGATCTCACGAACGGTGCTACGGTCCACAAAGATGGGCCCACGCGCTCCTTCGTCAAGATAGTGGGTGAGCAGAGGCCTCTCGCAACCACCAGGCTCGTCTGAGAGGATGTCTTGGCCCATCGTATCCGTACTTGGGTGAAGGCATCCAGGCGACGGTGTAACATTACCCAGGGGACGTACTACGATGACTTGAACAGTCCCCGAGTATGGACGCGAGACCATGGGTTGTGGCATTTGTGGCATCTTTCGCTTCACCCAGGGCACCCATTCCTCCTCGTCATCCTCAAACACTGGATCCTGAGGAACGCGAGGGTGATGGTTCATTGAAATTCAGAGATATTGGGTGCACAGGTTTTATTCGTTTCCTTTATTCCCGGGAGAGTCTAGTTCAGGATGGTTCAGTAATGGGAAGGAAAGCAAGTATGAGGAAAGGCGTACAAAGCCTTCATGAAGGATCGTTCCTTGAGGCGTAGACCCAACAAGACACTCTCGACGGGAGGACATCCCGCGCTTATCTTGACCCTATAGAGTTCGGAGTGAGATCCTCTGCTCTGACCCATGCATGAGTGGTGCACTCAGCATTAGCAGGGGAGCTGCTTCCGTGAACTGCGCCGAATAAAGCCAAGAAGCCTAGGAGGCGCTGAAAAGAATTCAGGCGCATTGTGCTATGTGTTTGGAAGTTAGCGAGATAGCACCTATACTTATATCACGATCTCGAACCTCTTCTCCCGGGCTTTCCTATCCGAACGTCACGGTGGGCATGAGCCGGCAGCCTGCCCGTGTGCATGATTCCTGGCCAACTACAGGCTTTTGAACCTTCTAGGCACATTACTTGACAGCACCCGGAAGGTGACGCCGATCAGCGTAGGGTCCCCTCACGAAATCTTTCGCGGATATAAACCGCACCCACTCTATAATCCATTACCTGCTCCTACTAGTGGTTTCGACTCGGATAAGCATGTATCCACTTATACGTCGATGAGTCATGAGCATGAGCGCGTAGACCTAGTCTGGTGACCGGACTAGCTTGGACCAACGGACGTTGCGCTCTCAACGGACACCTGTATAATTTCTGCATGAGGCTCTCGTTCTTATGATGTAGATACATATAGAATGCATACCAACTTTGTACATGAGTTTTCCTTTGACATGGGAGTTGCCTGAAGCGGTGGATTCTTCATCTGCCGGCGCCTGGCGATTTGTTCACGAACCGGTAGGATATGACATTGTGCCTACTGTATACTTTTCAAGCGGTTCCTGCGAATGTACTTAAAGAGCAGACGTCTCATCGTCCCGGCACGGGAACAGGTGACCGTTGAAACGTTGATGATCGATGACTCGGATGAGCGCTTGCCAGAGCACCTTGGATTGCGTGAGAAATTGAAGCTAGTCACCTTGCGTAAGCAAGGTCTATTGTTCGGATCGTTGCGGGCGGAGTGTACTTATCTCTGGAGAGGTTTCTGGCATCTGCAGCGCAATTTGAAACTCAGCTTCACAGCTGGTCTCCACTGGTATGTCTGGGGACGATGGCATAAATAGCATGATCCGCGGATGCATCTTCCCAACAGAACTGATTTCCAGGATTCTTGGATATACGAGCGCCAGAGACGTCATCCGATGGCGGACGGTAAATCTTCCTCGGAACGTTGTTGACCTACGTGCATTGCAGCTCAACTCATCACATCTTGGACGGTACATGATCGTGTACCCGCAACCCATTTACCCGGGCAGTGTCTTCGTCCGAAGCCAAAGGCAACGCGCGACGTGAGGGGATCGCCATCTTTCACAGTCCCGTCCTCGTTGAGGTGCCGCTCCGGGTTGAAGACATGGGGCTCAGGATACTCGCTCTCTTCGTGGTGCATCTCCCTATAGAAAATCAGCTTCGTCAAAACCTTTCCGCCGAGTTCGTTCGCGTCACTAACCAGATATTTGGCAA
The DNA here is from genome assembly GCA_038091435.1 of Leccinum variabile. Lineage (NCBI taxonomy): Eukaryota > Fungi > Basidiomycota > Agaricomycetes > Boletales > Boletaceae > Leccinum > Leccinum variabile. The sequence goes on along the minus strand of JBBPOL010000337.1, from coordinate 9,394 downwards.
GATCATCGTACCTAAGACACGTTAACTCGATGTCATCACTTTCAACTCGAATAGCGCACCTTTGGGGATGAAATAATCCTCAAAGACGTCATCACAGCAGGTCATGTGAGGCAACGCTGGATCACATATAACGTCAGCACTCCCAAGAACGTTCGTGATCAACGACGAACATAACGGCGCAACACTGTGCCACCTCATCGTCTCTTGTAGAACGGCCTCGACGTACTAAGGCAACGATTTTCGATGACTAAAGTCCGGGAAACGGTTTTCAGCTAGTACCCAATCAATCTCAGCTTGTGCCCGACGTTTTGCTTCGGGGTGAAGCATCATGATCGCTGTCAGGAATGCCAACAACGTTGCCGCACTCTGCAATCCCAAACAGAAGTTAGCGATGCACGACTTGCCGAATCATACCCCGCTGGGACCAAGTCAAGATCAGTTTGCAAGATCCTGAGATGTGAATCGTTGACGCACCAATGTACACGGTCGCAGCACATTCCTTGATCGTCTTTTCTTGGAATGCAGGTTCTTCCGTTCCATTCACCTTGTCCAACAAATCCGAAACCATAGACTTTGAAAACGAGCCGGATTTCTGCCAGGTCAAGACGTCACTCGGCAGAGTTGTAAACATGTAAATATATCGGCCGCACCATACTCTTCCTCGTGTATTAAATGGGGTCGTCCAAAGATCTCAGCGATAGTTCCTGCGACCGTAACGCATCCCTCTTGAACGCTGCACCAGGAAACCAAGCCGGGATATTCGCCACTGTACCATGGCCGATTCAGCCCACACGTCCACAAGAGTGCAGAGATACGTACGAAAAGGAAAAGCACTGAGCATCGCATTCCGCTCAGGAGGCAGTCCGTCATTGAGCAACTGGACGAACTCTGCAAGGGATTTCACCAGGGGCGCATCTCAAGAATCCGTCTCGTATCCATACGTGAACGCCATGGTGATAGATATGATGTATCTAGATCGGGTCGTTAGCACTCCCGACCGCCAGAAGCGAGAGTTCTACTCACAACTGGATGTGGTTTTCAAACCCGTCAGGCGTATCGAGGAGGCTCTGGATGAGCTTCATCGCCTTGGATCGAAAGAGGTTCTGGTACGACTCGACGCTCTCCAACTTCATCGCTGGTGAAATATCCTCCGGTGTGCACGCCATTCTGGACCATAGGAGAGAAACCCCGTAGCAAAGTCAATACCGAACCTGTCGGCGCGGAAGCAGCGGCGCCGGGATCCCACGTCAGCTGATTGGCACCGAGAAAAAAAAAAGCCTAGCGCGCACTGCGCATACGTACAGCTTGCTAATGCACGTAGACGGGCGCCCGGAATACGTGGACGACCGCTGGTTGAGCAATTCCTTCGCGACTCGAGCCGAATTGATGACGACGACGTCCTGACCAAGTAGCCGGCAATATACGATTGGACCTGGCCGCCGGACGGGGAGTTGAACGTTGAGCGCCCAGTCAATCAACGATCGTGTTGAACCTCGCTCACCATACTTCTTTCGCCACAGACTATATGTGAGCCATAGTTGGTCGGAATCGATCTCCAGAACGTTGCCAATGATTGGGAGGGGCTTTGGGCCCGGAGGCAATGGAAGCCGGCGTCTCGGTCGTGAGGTGCGACGGTAGCAACTCACGCAGCCCAGGACGATGAGAGTGAGGAGGATAATATCAAGTGAGGGAGTACACATTTTCGTTGGGCTCATCTTCGACCATGGCTGCCTCCATTTATACCCAGGACCGAGTCCAGTGCGGTCGGAGAAACGGCCTCAGACTAGACAACCCCTGTTCTAGTTCCGAACTAATGGAAAACTCGGTCGTGCAACGTTATGCCACGCGGCAAGAAATTACGCGTTCAGATTCGTCAGAAGTCATGAGACGCACCACGTAAGTGATAACCTCGCAGGCTACGATGATCGTGTTACCGACTTCGCGGCACATGAGGCAAATGGGTTGGCCGTTGGAAATTTTCCAGGGGACCCTTCGGCGGTGTCTCTTCAGGTCTAAGTTCGGGGTTTTTCAGGATTACCAATTGCTTTCCATTCTTCGATTACCTTCAAGTTGGTACCTTTCTAGATCTGGTGCCGCTTCTGAAACAAGCATCCAGGTTTCCATCTTTACGGAACTGTAGTAAAACAAGTATATAGAATTGAACTTGGACATTACAACGTCGAGGAATAGGTCAAGTGAGGCGCACAGGGAGTTGGTATCATAGTGATCATCATTGGGGTCCATTGCACGAGAACTGAGGAAAACGGGAAGGAGGATTCAAGAAACGTAAATTGTCCCGGAAGTGAGAAAACTAAGTTCCGATGCAGAAAAAATAAAGAGTGGACAAAGGACGTACCAGGTACCAGCTTGCGTTCTTGTCGCTGTCTGCGGCGGCGTTCATCGTGCCACAGTCGCAATGATGCAGTGTCGCTTTGGATTATGGAGCTGTCGTCCTTTCGACAGCGGCGACGGCGGGTGGGTAACGCCATGCTGTGTAGGTCGAATAGGACGGACACCGCAATCCCGAGGAGCTACTTCTCCACACTTGACGTGTGCTTTGTGGAAGGAAGATTCAACGGTGAATGCACCACCCGCATCATATTAGTGATGGTACTTCTTGCGAGCGCATCGAATCCACCCACCGAAGTCCGCAGTCGTCACTCTCGAGGACATGATTCCACCCAATCCTCTTTGCACAAATATCGCACTTCTGTACCAAAAAGCCACTCGAGAAGAACAACTCGAGGGGATTCCACCCACCATCGAGGTGTTTGGCAGGCGATGTGGATATAGAATGTTTTGCACCTGGTCTAATTAGTGTAAATCTGTGCAACATAGGGGCAGACCCAATAGAAGAATGTCCCTTTGTTGCTCCGGTGGTTGATTGAACGGAGGATTGAGCGGTGCGGTACGTTTGCACCGAAAGTCTGGAGTCCGAGCTGGTAGGCGTTTTGCTGTCGTCTGTGGATGATGTCGCCCCCGGAGTGATAGGATCCGACGTAGCATTTAGATCTGGATAAGGTCGGATCGTGAGAATTGAAGATAAAGATGTTGGAATGCTTTCAGTGGCGTTGCCCCCGTGTCCGCGAACAACGGCTGTGGCATGTGCTATAGTCCGAGTGCTCGAGGTTGTATTGAGAAGGGGAGAAGTGCTGTTCTGGCTGTTGCGAGGAATGCATCAAGGTACACATTCACAACACGGGCTAAATTGCCTACCGTCGGTGGCCCTGGCATTGCTCCAATCGCTATTGAGGTGCATACTAATATTAACGCCTTCCACGGCATTCCGAGTAAGCTCCTCATCACTGTCTTCTTCACCGCTGGACAGAGTCGCCATGATATCCTCTGCCACCGTTGGTGTAGAATGTCTGATGTCCTTCCCGATCCCAACGCCAAAACTGGGGATACGAGAAGTGGGCCGCTTCCCACCTGTCATGAACTTGACGCTGCCCAGGTGAAGATCCTCCGTCTCTGGCCAAGCTAGGACCTCTGCTTCAATATCCTGCAAACGGTCAAGGATATGGCAGGTGGAAGGGCGTGCATCCGGATCCTCGGCCAGGCAGTCGAGGCAGAGAGATAGGAAAGCAGGTGGGCATCCCGGGTTCGCCAGTTTATGCACCTCTTGAACATCGATTCGAAATGTGGGACCAGTGCGTTTGAAATAACGGTCATCAGCGAGTCGCCTGGATGTGATTTCACAGAAAATTATTCCAAGAGAGAAGATATCCGTTTGGAGATCAAATTCATGGCCGAGCAAAATCTCAGGAGACATGTACGAGTCGGTGCCGCAGAAGGTGAGTCTCTTGCTCTCTTCTTCATTTCGTGCTGCGATACGGGCGAAACCAAAGTCTGCGATCTTGAGGCGACCGTTGGCGGTGACCAGCAAATTTACTCCTTTCAAATCACGATGTATGCATTTGCGGGCGTGGAGATAGGCCAAGGCGCGGGCGATGTCGGTTGCAGCTTGCAAAGGACATGCGAAGATGCCAAGGAAAAGGCTTGTTCTTGTCGAAGATGTATTGTCGAAGGTTTCCTGGATCAAGGTCAGGATATGCTTTCATAGGACTTGATGCATTGACTGTTTTCAATATACTCGGAAATAATAAAGATACGACCGTATCGGGGGATGGTGCTCGAGAAAGCCCAAGGTATAACACGACGTTTGGATGACGGGCTTCTCTGTGAAAGAGATGAGCGGCGAACAGTGACAGCGAGGAAGGAGACTACTTCATGAGCTGCCACTCGCGCTCGAAATACTTGGCAACGTCATAGCTGTTGGAAGGGGTCCAGCGTGGGGGTCATGCCGCGAACATGGTGTTTCTGGGAGCCGCAGTAATAACAACGACAGAGCCGACCTGCGGTGGAAATAAAAGCCATGGTTCACACAAGCACAGGAAGGAGGGTGCGTGGGGCATATTTTGGCGTCGTGTGTTGTAGGATGAAAGTCCGATCAGTCACACCGTGGGATGAGACTTGGGTCTCAGATTCAATTCAAGATCTCAGGCCAGCAGGTTCAACAAGTTAACGGGCCCGTTGCACGTGTGAGCGGGGTAGCATTGCGGGCATGCCAACTTCAAGAAGTACTAGTGATACCTTTATGTAACTTGAAGTTAGCCAAACACTGGCTGGCATGGCAAGTCTATCTGAACTTCCGTATGTACTATATCATTGAATAGACCCGACTCGGAGATTCTTAGATTCTTAGAAGTTACCGTCAAAGCCAGAATAGGCTACGTGTAGTATGGTATAGCGGTCACGGTATCACTGGCCTGGCGGCGCACAATTCCTCTAGCCTACTGATCAGTGCGTTGGCCGACGCTCTGCCGTGACACTGGCGGGAGATGGTCCAGTTAGAACGTATAGTAGTCGGGAGCGAACTCGTCAACGTCGTCTGAACAAACCGAGCCACCGTCCTGCGAGTCATCATCATCCAACTCGTCATCCAACTCGTCATCCGACTCGTCCTCCAGGTCCTCACGTCCTGCTTCTTCAACGTCAATCGCTTCGGTAGGGTTACCCACATCGCTGCGATTCAAACGAATATTGAGACGCTGTCTTGTGTGTTCCACCAAATTGGAGCTATTACTAGCCATGGCGTTGTCAGTGGCGGGGCTTGGGTTACTTGTTATAACTTGAGTTGGTTGCCCCGAAACAGGTAGGTCTGAATCGTTCTGGCTATCTTCAGTAGGGCTTTCAACGTGTGCATACACATGGCCTATGCCGAGACCCCAGTGATACCGCATCACCATGTCACGGTCAACAAATCTAAGGGGGAAACGACTTTCTGAGCACCAGAATGATGTGAAACGTATGTATTCTTACCGATTAATGTAATAATGTTTCCAATCTTCTGAGTCTTGCGCGTGATGAGACATTGCAATACCATCTGAATGCAACTTTCCGCCTTCGAACGCGGGGATCAGATGACAACATCGAAGTATATCGGCAGGGTCCACAAAACCAAAGGCGTTGGTTGAGGTCATCGGTACAAACCGGGCAATGTCAAGAGTAAGATGCTCCCAGCCCAACGGTTGATCGAGCAACTCGAACCAACGCACCCACAGAAACTCAATGCGTCGTGACTGGTAATCCCTAAAACCAGGCCCGGTGTATATGATATTGGCGTGGTAGATACCCAGAACTCGCGCATAGCAAAAGCGATGAGATTCGTGACCATTACTAGCCGGTGATAATAGCATGATATTGCAGTGGTCTGTTTTGGGGTTTACTGTTTCCGTTTCGCGTTTGAGGTCATATGCGGTGTAATTGAGACGAAGTAAGGGATGTCGATAGATCCGGTCTCCCTTGAATATTACATTGTTCTCGTGGGGTAGGGATTGATCATCCAAAACTCGATAACCTGCGACTGAGGTCTGAGAGGTATTGACCTGGGGTCCCGAAGGATTAACGTTCTCCTGAGGTACATGGAATTCTAATATCCGAGGCAGGAGGTGGGCTTTTAACTTCAGTAAGAAATCCTGTGAAGGTGCATCTTTCAACGAATAAGTTATTAAAGGGAGTACCACACGCACTTTTGCTGCTGGATCGTTCAGATTAGCTTGCACAAATCTGACGAGATCCTCTGGAAAGTTCTGAGATACCCCAATGACGTGATGTTTCTCGGGTACATTCGGGACTGGGTCATCTGCCGTCAGAGCATCTCTCTGTGCACGGATGCGGCGGATGCGAACTTGCCGGCGCTCGATGGATGCTAGTTGGGCGGTGTATTCTTTGCGGCTCGTTCTTTGGAACCGGCTTTTGCTGGTACGATGTTCCTGTTCCCCCTAACAAACAAAAGTGAGCAGAGAAGTACTATTACACATGAAGCGCAGTGGAACATACAGGTTGTGTTGAATACGAATCTGTAGTCCCAAACATTCTTATCTGCGCAGCATAATCCCCAAGAGCGTGGAGTTTGTAGGTGCTGAGATTAAGAACCTTTGCACGACGACCATTGATAGGCGTGACTCCTTGCAAAATATTAGCAACACCTGTATTTTCACGGGCCGTACGTCTCCTGCGGCTTTCTGCTTCACGAGATAGTTCTCTAGTAGCAAAAGAAGGGCATGTATCATTTACGAATTTCCGGAGACGGTCGCCGAGTCCTTCTGTCGCGATCTCTAAGAGGCCAAGAGTTTCATCGGTGTGTACGCGCAATTTTGCTAGCCCGTGCCAGTGTCCCAGCAAAAACAGGAGCTTGAGAATTACGGAGTTGTGTGGTTCGGGTAACAGTCCCGCAAAAACAGGAATTGCGCACTGAAATGATTGGTATGAAGCGAGCCTGATAGGAAAAGCAGTAGCAGACCTGAAGTATATCTTCAAAATCACGGGCAGCCGCCCGTTTCAACTCAGAAATATTTCGCCGAAAACGCCGGATAGTATCGCGGCCAAACGTAGGCACTTGCCGATAGCTGCAGACTGCGTCAGCTCAACATAGCCAACAATATAAATGAAATGGAAATTTACCGGCGATCAAGCTCAGATAATACATCTCCTTTCAAGCTATCTAAAATCCGTAGGAGATGAATGAAGACAGCTTTCCACACGCCGAGCTCAAACTCGTGCAGAAGATCAACGACCAACATGAGAAAAAAGTCAAAACCGGTCTCGCCAAGCCTGTCCGAAAATGCATTCTATCACATTAGAGAGTAAATGTTGATTTTCTAAGCTTGATGCCAGTCTCATAATAGATATTACATACTGTAGTTGGAACCATCGACTCAGCTTTGAGGAGCGCTTCAACTTGGAGAGTATCGACCACATAATGCTGGTTATATATCAACTCTCGAGCAGAAGCGACTTTCTCGCGTCTTTCTTCCGTATCTTTCCGGGCGAAGACCTGACGCTGCAGCATGTCTCTCTCGGTGCCCAAGTTACAAATTCGGTCCTTGGGGATAAGGCACCGTGGGCACGGGCAGGCACCGAGGTTGCGGATGTTTGCGATCAACACTCTGCCAGGCAGTTATCTAGGTCAGTCAAAGGAGAACTTCGATAAACATGTGGGACGCACTTCTCAGGGTAATCGGCTGAATAAGTGAATATTCTTGGAAACAAACGCCGCGTGATACCATCACAACACATTAGCACAATCCCGTGTGTATAAGCTTCGAGAAATTCGGCATCGAGTAAATCTCGCCACTGAGCATGGAATAGCTCTCGGTGGCAATGCGTGAAGAAGGGACCGCTCGGCGGTTTGTTGTTTCCACAATGTTCCATTGCGAAATCCTTGAAGCTATCCGGCAACTAGAGGCTGGGACGTAAATATTCCGGATCACCGCTCAAAGTTTTGTAAGAGTAGACTCACAGTTTGAAAATAAGCCGCATGGGCACAAAGGTGGGCTGATGGGCAGCATCGGCTATACTTGGACTCATTTCCAAAGAAAACGTATAAGGGCCACAGTTTTGCATCGCTGAATGATGTCAGCTGTGTTGCATCTGACCAAAACATGAGCGCGACGATGCGTCGTGGAAGACTGCAACTAGGTTCAGGTGGTGAATCTTGCAAAGCACGATGTGATTCAAGAAAAGCTTGCGATGTGAACAACTCTCCGTATACGCCAATATCATGGGACCTATGAGGAGGATGCCACCGTAATTGGTATGGTTCGTAGTGAAACAGGCGGTGATGCATCGGATCGCAGACCTTCTCACGGATGATTGATACAAGGGAGCGTCGATAAAAGTCAGTGACCACATAGTTCTTTGGACCGGGGTGGAGAGATCTTCGAGAAAATGGGACCGAGATGGTGACTGGTGAACGTTTCCAGCCAGAATTCTCGTCCAGCCACTCTGCTGAGTCGGCATCATCTGGGGTGGCCAAGTTGCCCAATTCACGGTCAATTGCCGTCCACGGAGTATCCCGTACGTCTTCCGACCGAAACTCGGAGCTCCCAACGATATCCATAAGGTTTTTGAAGACAGCCTTTGATTTCTGTAAGCCTTGATTCCAGTACCAATCGCCCAAACGGAACGAATTCTCGTTGGGATATGGATGGAAGGGATTGTTGCCATTTACTGGCATTCCTCGTGACTGAGGAGGAACCTCGCTAGATTGGTCTTCAGGATCGTGACTGGGTAGAGTCCTCTCATCGAATAAACGAAAGAGACCAAACGAGTTCACCTGAGTCTTGAACACTGCGGGGGGGCTCGATAATATACTCGCTGGTTCTGGTTCTGTTACTGGAAGGGCAGGAGATCGGGAGGCAGGAGATGGGTGGGCGATCAGTGGCTCGGTCACGGTGTTTGCAGACGGAGGGGGTAAGGGCATGAGTGGTTCTGGAAGTATATCCCTGAAACGTGCAGGGAGTCTTCGATTCATTCGACGAGTCCTTCGTTGTGACAGTGGTAATAAGGTGTCTTCCTGTGAAAGGTCTGACCCGTTGACATGAGGATCATCGACCTGAAATGGATACCATTAATTAGAGTAAATCGGAAAAGTGCAGAAGTATTAGTTGAAGTAATACCTGTCTGGTCAGAAAGTTCGCCTTACTTGGACCGCACAGTGTTGAAGGCCCACTACTACTGGAGGTGGTCGGGTCATCGACTTGAATGGCGTCTTGCAAGGGAACATCGCAAGGCTGAAATTCTGGGTCAATGCGACGCTTCTTGCTCTGGTAAATTTCTTTGGCTCGATTTAATGCGCTAGAAAGGCGCTTCCTGCCTTTCTGACATGTTTTATGATGTCTTGTGAAAGCTCCAGCATCGCTGAACGAACGACCACAAATGCACGCCTGACAAAACGTTTCTGACATCGGATGAGTTTATGCGAGAAAGAGTGGAAGGAGAGGAGCGAATCGGTGTAGTATGGTCTCGTTGCGTTGATGATGCCCTGGCTAGCGGTAAGCGCCGCGCCCCTCCGTGTGACCGCGCCCCTCCATGCGACCGCGCCCCTCCA
>JBBPOL010000336.1:0-14960 GCA_038091435.1 Leccinum variabile | reverse complement strand
CGTCATCATTACCGCTCCAACCGTGCCTTACCAAGGTACTCTCCGCATTATATCAGACTATGTACATCAGCTCACAACGGAATTCTTGTAGTTGTCTATAGAGACAGGACTATTACTGTCAGCAATCCTACGGAGTTCCCGGATCTTTCGGATTCTTCGTCGGGCGTCAAACAGGTTCAAGAACCAGTGGTCAAAGCAACGATCATTGTTCCTGAAGGTTTGTTGTATTGTCCCCGTGTTTTCTGAAACCGCTGAATCTCCCTCAGATTACCTCGGCGAGATGATGGAACTATGTTTTTCGCGCCGCGCGGAAGATTTGGATCATCGTTATTTAGACGCGGGGGAGACCGGGTCCGCTCGCATCATCTTGACATGTACAATCCCCTTGAGCGAAATCGTCAACGACTTCTTCGACAAACTCAAGAGTAAGAGCTCGGGATACGCAAGTTTTGAGTGCGTAACGCCTCCATATCTCAATCTCTGTACCGGCACGAACTGACGGCTGCACAGTTACGAGGATGCCGGGTATAAACGAAGCGACTTATCCAAGGTGAGGATGTCCACCGGTCTTGCATCTCGACGATGATTCATTTCAAACTAGATGGTCTTTCTTCTGAATGGAAAACCAGTGGATGCACTCGCATTAATTGTACACCGATCTGCACAGCAAGATGTTGGCAAGATGTGGGTGAAGAAGTTGCGTGAGTGTTGTCGTGAACTTTGTTCAGCTCTCCCGGACGTCGTTTGCCCATCTAGATAAAGTTATTCCTCGTCAACTGTTTGAGGTGCCCATTCAGGCCGCTATTGGTAAAAAGGTCATCGCTCGGGAAACACTGAAAGCCCTCCGTGCTGATGTCACTGCAGGGCTGTATGGAGGTATGAATTCGGTGACGTGGCTGGTCGCCTAACTAAAATATGGCAGGTCATTACGAACGCAAGATGAAGCACCTCGAAAACCAAAAGGAAAGCAAACGCCGTATGAAGCGATTCAGCAATGTGGATCTACCACAGGAAGCCTTCTTCGACATTTTGAGCACCAAACCAAAGTAGGACAAGGTTGATCAACATTTCAGGGCACTGGAAAGTCACCCCACAGCCCTACTAAAGCTCGTAGTCCTCGTCATCATAAGCCTCCTTTATAAGCCGGTAAACAGATGATGGTGGATGATCGCCACTGCGGAAATGGTTCATGGAGACAGAGATAGGATGACGGGAGACTCACTCGTTCGTAACGTATGCATCGATCATCTCCGGTCGTACATAATCATAGAATGGATTGACGACATCCACTTTATCTACCAGATCACCCTCTTCGAACCCGAGAACGTTGTTGGGATCTCCAAAGTCAAGTGCGCCGTATTCATGATATAAATTCCATTGAGGGGTAAGTTTAAATTGTCCTGCACAAACGACGACTGGCGTGCTGTGCGCGCGAGCAGCTGTAGCAGCCAGGAGTGATCCGGTGATGGCGAACATTCCACCGTTAGCGAGGATAGCATGCGCGCCAAGTATGACTTTGTTTATTCGCGACATGAGGGCATATATTGAAGAATCGGGAACAAGGACCGTGGAAATGCCTGCTGATGAGAGAGTTTCAGCCATTTCGTGACCGCTGAACCTGCCAACCAGATGGAAGGGTTAGAATCCGAACTGCGATGCAACAAGGGAAACACTGACGTTGGAGCAGTCTCTGCGACGATGACCGTATATTTCCGATAAGGGGCAGCCGACTTGAGAAATGCCGCTACTGTACTCGATTTGCCGATCGTGAGGATGATCTCACTGGAGTCAAGTTATGTGAGCCTGGAGTGTGTTAACGGGGCGAATGACATACTCGGAATGTATGTGATCCTTTGCGTTCTTGGAGATATTGTCGTATACGGTTTCGAGCTCGTCAAAGACGTCCTGGATAGCCTCCATGAGGACAGGTTTCAGCGTCCGAGCAAACGCATCAGGATCGTCGGGATTGTTTTCCTTCAAAGTACCCTGTGCCTCATGGGAAACTTTCAGAGGGGTGGCTTGCTTTCGAGGTTGTCCTTGAGAAACAAACTTTGCGATCGAGAAGGTCGGTTTCGAAGTTGAGGACTCGGAGGCGGTGGTCCCTCGGGACGCCGTGTGATATTCCTCTCGAATGTGATGCAGAACTTTACGAACGGTGTTTGCTACCGTGTACTCTGAACGGTTGGATGGGTCAGAATGTCGATCGTGCGTACGGAGAGAGAGAGAGAGAGAGAGAGAGAGAGAGAGAGAGAGAGAGGCGCGTTTCGCACCTTTGGATTGAGCGTCCACCAGTTTGCGACCCACAGCGCGGATGATTTCGAGCAGCTGGTCGATGTTGGAGAATCGAGCCTTGGAAACCACCTGACGGAGGACGAGGAGGGTTTCCAGCGCCGTCTCTCGAGATCCGACAACCTGCCTAACGAACCGAGAGGTGAACGTTGAGCATTGCCTCTGAGAGAAACGCTACCGACCGCCTTCGAAGTTTGGCTGCGAGAACTTCGACGGATTTCTCACTTTCAGCTATTGAAAGATCTGTGGCCATCTTTGACTGAGCTTGTGGAGAAGATCGCCAGTTGTTGGTGAATACAGTGTCGCTAAGATCTGTCGAGTCATATCTGTCCACTGGCGCGCGGTTGCAAATCCCCTAAATAGCAATCTATACAGCAGATTACCTAAGCAAGCCTGCTCTTGTCTACAAGTCTCTGGCAGCAAGAAAAGAGTCTCGAGCCGCTCAAATATGCCAGTCCAGCTTTTCCGCCCACTTTCCAGGAAGTAATTCTGAAATTTGCTCGACATCTTTGTCACCCCTCCCAGACAGACACTATACAAACGAGTCAGTTTAAGCCGGGAGGAATTCAAAACCATCTTACTATGACTAAATCCGTCTCTTTCGAGAGCATCTTCGCCCGACGGACTCCTTCCCAGATTGCGTGGGATGATTCCAGCGCTAAATCCCCTTAGCGATAGTTCAACAACGTGAAACATTAACTGACCAGGAATAATTCCTTCGAGTTGCGTGATGAGACGGAACCCTCTCAACGCTTCTTCGTCCGTCGCAACCACATACTCTGCACGACCAGAATCCTTCAGCCAAGCATGCTCCGGTCCAACTCCGGGGTAGTCTAGACCCGCACTAACAGAGTGCGTCTCAATGATCTGACCCACGTCAGACTGTAGGATATACGTCCGCACACCATGCAGCACACCAGGCTTCCCTTTGGAAAGTGTGGCACTGTGGCGATCTCCATCAAGGCCTAGCACATTCTCAGCTCCATATGTGCCAAAATGTTTAAATACAAACCTTCGCCACCAGCTTCAACACCCACCAGCTGGACGTTTTTGTCGGGTATAAAGTCGTAGAATGTTCCAATAGCATTACTTCCGCCACCAACACATGCAACGACGACATCGGGAAGCTTCCCTTTTATTTCGTGAAGCTGCGACTTGATTTCCCGTCCTATCACCTTTTGGAAATCACGAACGATGGTGGGGAAAGGATGGGGTCCAATGCATGATCCAACAAGATAGTGCGTGATCGATAAGTTGGTCACCCAATCACGCAATGCTTCGTTGACTGCATCCTTTAATGTCCGAGATCCCGACTCGACCGGAACAACCTTGGAAAGTAGGAGTCTAAGAATCAAGTAAGGTCAGGGCACAGTAACTTACCGTTGCACCCAGCATTTTCATTCGAAACACATTCAGTGCCTGGCGTCTTACGTCTTCCGCACCCATGTACACGACACACTCCAGGCCGAATCTGGCACACACGGTCGCAGTTGCAACGCCGTGCTGTCCGGCACCGGTCTCTGCAATGATTCGCTTCTTGCCCAAACGTTTTGCGAGAAGGATCTGTTGTGTTATCAAGCTCACAGTACAAGGGACGTTAGGGTGGACAACTTGCCTGGCCAATGGCATTATTGATCTTGTGCGAACCAGTATGGTTCCTACATAAGCTGTCAGCGTGGAAAGACTGCAAACCACCTGCGGACCTACAAATCTTCGCGTTTCAACCAGATTTGGGCGCCACCGGCATGTTTCGTCAGGGACTCTGCAAAGTACAGTTTTGAAGGACGGTTCATATATCCATAGTAGCTTTCGAACTCTTTCCAGAACTCGGGATCGTTGATGGCTGATTTATGTGCCTCCTCAAGCTCAAGGAGACAGCCAAACAGTGCCTCTGGAACGTATTGGCCCCCAAACTGCCCGAATCTGGGAGGAAGAGAATTCGTTGCGATTTGGGGGGTTATCGTCTCTGTATCGGAAGGAGCGGATGTTTGTGGGGGTGGGGGCCGAGCTGGTGGGGCAGATCCACCCTGACTAATTTCACGGCAGTACGATTCCACTGCCTGTGGAATAATGTCCGACGATGCTCCCTTGATGATAGTAACCAAACGACTGCCGATGACCACGCCATCAGCCCCAGCATTCTGGACATACTCAAAGTGAGCTCGCGTGGCCACACCGAAGCCAACGGCGATTGGAACAGAGGTGTGCTCTCGGACACGGGCGATGATATCAGGGAGCTCGCTATTGATCTGACCTTGGACGGACGATCCAGTGGTACCCATCTGTGGATGGCTCAGAGTTAATGAAGCACCGAAATATAGATCAGACATACTCTGGAAACTACGTAAATGAAAGAGTCCGCTATGGATGCGAGGAATTGAATGCGGTTCAAGGATGTTGAAGGAGCTATGAGTGGAACATAGGACATGCTAAGAGTCGATGTCATCGTTCAAGTCAAAGACCTGGGGAGCTGATGGTTGACATACTCTGCTCTTTGGCACTTTTCCCTAAAGCCGACGGCTTCTTCAGGCGGGAGGTCCACCATGATATAACCATTGGCGCCGGCTTCTCTCGCATCCTGAATTGCCTTTTCTTCCCCATAAGCGATCATGGGATTGTAATAACCTGCATGTCACGAGATTGAGTAACACGATGCTTTGAAGTGGGTAGCAACGACGAACCCATGAGCAGGACGGGGACGGTAAGACCCTGCTGACGCGCCTCTCTAACTTGACCGAGCACGGTGGCATAATCGATGGAGTTATGAACCGCAACCTGGAGACCTCGATACAACAGTAGACAAGGTAAAAGTAGATTTGGCAAACCGTGTTAGTTTCTTGGATGGCAGGGCCATCGGCGATTGGATCTGAGAAGGGAACCCCTAGTTCGATGATGTCTACTCCCCCCTTTTGCATGGCGAGACATATGGGAACAGTATCGACCGATCTTGGATACCCTGCGGTGACAAAGGTGATCAAGGCACAAGACCCCTGCAGTGCTGTCAACGATATTCTACCTCCCCGAAAAGCAGACGTACATTGGCCTTTTTGGCTTCAAAGACGGACTTGATGGCTTGCATGGTTGTAAAATTCTAGGTTTGAGCCTTTGGCTTAAGTAGAATTTTCGGTTACCAATGGAGATGCGATCAGGGTATACAACTCAGGCTGAGCCAGCACGGCCTTGTGCCAAGTCAATAATCATTAATCATCGATCGATCTAACCGTGGCGGAGTTAGAATGCGTATTACTTCGGAAGGGTCTTGAGCTGAACGTGGACCAAGTTGGCTGGTCAATTTTTGTTGGATGCTTCTTGCCACCGGTCATCATTATGGAGTCCTCACAGCCCCCAGACGAAGCCAGAGTGCTCGTCATATACACCGGCGGAACCATCGGAATGCTCCTTGGCGCTCAGGGATACAGGCCTGAACCTTTCTTCCTCACAGGGTCTCTCTCAAGTCTGAAACGGTTTCACGATCCTCTCCAAGACTCTCTCTATTCACATGCGACCTCTGTGAAAGGCTACAGAGAGTGGTCAAGCAGCGGGCGGTCAAGCCCATTAGCCACAGGGACGCCCACTTCCGGTGTCTCCCCCCGGCCCACCCTATTGGTCAAGTCTTCGCGTCCTATAGGCGGGGTACCGATGCTTGGTCTCGATGCCAGTAGCACGCCCCTAAATATACCATGCGAAAAGATATCTAGTGATGTTTATCAAGCAAGGCTTCCTAGCTTGGTCACTCCCAGAGGCGCTGCGCTTGGCCCGAGTGGCGGCAAGCGCATCCGGTATGCTATCCTCGAGGTATGTGATGGGGTCAACCAGACATTTCAATAGAAATTAAAGATGTCAGTGGGATCCTTTGATGGACAGCAGTAACGTTGAAATGAATGGTGCATATAACCTGACCCTTGCGATTCATAGCTCTTCTCTGACCCTCTGTAGAGTGGATTCGCATCGCCACGGAGATAGAGCTCAACTACAAGGAATTCGATGCATTCGTCATTCTGCACGGCACGGACACCATGTCTTATTCGTCCAGCGCGCTTAGTTTCCTGCTCGAAGACCTTGGGAAAACTGTGGTTCGTTTTCCTTCTCTGTCGCAGAAGAGAACTTCCTTAGAGACTTTCACTTCCTATCATAGATTCTGACCGGCGCACAAATTCCCTTATCACAGCTTCGAAATGATGCTGTAGATAATCTTCTTGGCGCACTAACTATAGCTGGACATTATATAATACCAGGTATTCTTGATGCTTGAGTCATGAGTTTGTGTTCACCATCTCTAGAGTGTAGCCTGTACTTCAACCACGCTCTCTACCGCGGGAATCGGGTCTCGAAAATATCGTCCTATGACCTGAACGCTTTTCACAGTCCAAACCTTCCTCCGCTAGTTAATGGTGGCCCCTGAATTTTGTGCTTTATATATTCTAAACTGATTCTTTCATTCTCTCCTACAGTCGGGATCAACATTGTGGTGAACTGGAATGAAGTACTGAGGCAAATAAATTTACGTCGTTTCAGAGCTCATAAAGGTTGGTTGATTATTTTTTTGCTGGGTAATTTACTGATTTTCCGTGTTTGCAGACATGTGCCCCCACGTTGGTAAATGGTTCAGCCCAGCTCATTGATTTATTCATCATTCCATTCCAGCGAATCTTCGCCTGTTTCCTGGGATGTCTGTTGCCACTGTCCAGGCATTTCTAGCACCGCCAATACGGGGTGTTGTACTCGAAACCTTTGGCGCCGGGAATGCTCCTCAGAGGTCTGATCTAATGACAGCTCTCAAGCAAGCGTGCGACTCCGGAATCGTTGTTGTTGCAATAACGCAGTGCATGAAGGGTTCCGTCTCTGATGCATACGAGAGTGGCAGATCTCTCCAAAGGATGGGCGTTGTCCCGGGTGGTGATATGACACCAGAGGTAACACGACCCTCAAGCTCTATATTACGAGGCTAAGATTTTGACGAGTAGTGTGCCCTTGCAAAACTGGCCTACCTGTTATCCAAACCTGAACTGAGCGTCAATCAAGTCAGGGAAATGGTCAGCATGCCCCTCCGCGGCGAACTCACGTGTCCTACACTTTCGCCGCCCGCTCGACCGCAGTCGACTACTCCTGACCTACCAAGCATTCAAGCATTCCTGACACAATTCGTACGACTTTCTTCCTCGGGTTTGGCGCGCGAAGTACCCAAGATCACTATCTCATCCACGAGAGACGATGCTCAAGATGCTACTGCTTCGTGGTCTAGTACTGCTAGCGAGACTGCATCGACTGAAGCAGCCCTCCTTCCTTTGCTCATGCACCTTGCCGCCGCCCGCGATGACGTACAGGGTTTACAATTTTGCATGGCTACCGCAACCACATGGGAGGCGGAAGACATAACACCCAACTCGATCCCAGGAGGCATTGTGAATTGCCTTGAAGCTGGTACTAGTCGTTCCCCTCTACACGTAGCAGCACTTAACGGAAACACTGCGAGCGTCACTTGGTTACTAAAGTCTGGCGCACTCGTACATCACAGAGACGTTCTTGGGCATACTGCGTTGTATTATGTCAGTGCATCCTTCGTCATGGCGTGTATTCTGCTAATTTGGTGCAGGCGGCCCGTGGAGGACATGAGGATGTTGTGGATATCCTTGTGGGCGCTGGAGCGAACCTTGGCGGCATGGAGACTGAGTATGCTGAGCTGTCGCTGAGAAACGCACTCGATTCCGGGGGCCAAGATGCCGTTGCAGTCTGGGCCAAAACTGGGATGAGAACGGTTGTTCAGAGTCCAGTGTTGAAACAATGATGGGAAATACTACGCAGGAGGGTATACAGAAAAACCAAAAGTCGAATAATACATTATGGCTACGGGTCATAATCCCCGATTACTTCGATATCAGTCCCAGGTTCAGATACATCCTTTGCAGCGTCTCTTATCTTTTCGCGAAGCGAGCCAAGGAATAGTCCCTGTTGCGCGCAAGGAAATGTGAATGAATCGCCCATGTACTCCAATCTCTTGACAAAAGCTTCGGGTTCCCTGTTGAGATTTAGGGGGGTGTACTTGATCCGGCGGTGTATGGAGTCATCTTCGGACGCAGGCTCGCCATCTGGACCTCCGAAGCCATTGAATATTCGCATGGTAAAATCAAGGCCTTTTGGATAGTGCCACTTTCATCAGCAGTTGCGCAGTGGAGAGCATTTGAGAAACCAACATTTTTCATCTATGCGCTCTCCTTCTATGTCGTCGCCTCGACGTGTCATTTCGTAGTATGTGTATATGCAGTGGAAGACGACGTCAGGTTCCTCCAAGTCTGGCACATGTTCAAACTTGACATTTGTGATCAAGAGATTAGACATGTCTTCGTAAAACTTGATGACTTCAGTCATCTTTGGGTCATCCATGCCAAATGGTCGCTTAGGGCGCGGACGCGAGTTTGGAGAACCTTTGGGTGCAGCTCGAGCTAGCAACTCCTTTGATCTTTCGATTTCAGCGTCACGCTCGCGAATGGCATCCTGGACTGTCAGCGTAGCTCGAATAAGCATTGATCAAAAGAGGAAGGGAGTGCTGACCGGAATGTTCTAGT
This sequence comes from Leccinum variabile, assembly GCA_038091435.1. Classification (NCBI taxonomy): domain Eukaryota; kingdom Fungi; phylum Basidiomycota; class Agaricomycetes; order Boletales; family Boletaceae; genus Leccinum; species Leccinum variabile. The sequence goes on along the minus strand of JBBPOL010000336.1, from coordinate 6,108 downwards.
TCGGCTATTTGTTTTGTTTTTTCGTCGATCGTGCTTTCCTTAGCCTTGATGACCTCTTGAAGGCGCGATATGTCTTGCTCTACGGCACGCTTTTCCTCGTCGGCTGCTTCTCTTGTCAAAAAATGGAGTGCGACTGCCTGACCCGTGCGAGAGAGTGGCTCAAGTCGCGTTAACTGGGTAGTGAGCTCCTTGATGAGAGCATCCTGTGCTGGGGCGTGTCACTAGGTGCAACGAATCATCAGATCTCGACATACCTTTAGCACGCTCTTCGTATTGTATCTGCAGCTGTTCGAGGACTTGCTCAGGCTCCGTCCTGCGTATTTGGAAAAGTTCCTCCAGTTGTTTCGATAGCGCGTCTCGCTGAGTCTCGAGCTACAATCTATGTCATTACTGAGGCTCCGAACAGCAAAGGTAAGAGGGGAAAGTTTACATCTTTTGCCTTCTGTTTCCATCTATCCAACTCCTTCCGACTTTTCGCGTCGGAGGAAGAGTGACTTTTGTTCGTTCCTATTGTGGTGGTGGAACGAGTAGTAGTCGTCTGCACATCAGTCTCTTTATCCTCTTTATCCACTTCCATTATGTCCTCGATAGCTTGGGTTTTCTTTGTTGATTTCGAATTTGTTGACTTCTGTACCTGTTGACCATTCACAACGGTAGTGGCTTTGGAACGTGGCTTGGCCTTTGGTGCCGGTTTGGAGATCGGGTGAGGCTTGTTCTCAGACTCCCAGTTGTCTGCGAGTGAACTGCTTAGATGAATGTCTCGTACCCGGTCAAGACGAGAAAGTGCTCACTCATTTCGTCGTCCGAAGACATGATGTTCTGATGTGGTCAGTCAGGAGGGGGAACAATGCAAGTCACGTGGGTGCGCGTCTCGTCTGAACGCATGTCTTCCCTCGACGATTACCTAGCGGAACGCGATGCCTTGCTCAAGGCGGACAGAGCCCTTCGTGTAGATTCCGTTCGCCCAAGCACTGTCTTGGAACGCCAAGCAGACCAGATCGTTCGCCGTGTTCGCGCCGACGATGCGAAATCTGTGTGGAGCGTCCAGCAAGACGAGGTCCCACATCCGTTTCCTGGAATGGAGTTTCTGACTGGTTGGTACACCACCACCACCACCACCACCAGGTCCCTGTACTAAACGATACCCTGATCAGGCAAGAGAATCGTCCAGAAAACGAAGCTCTTTCAAATCATTTCAAAGGTTTGTTCCCATCTACCGCCGGTCTGTTGTACTAATGCGCGTCTCCGTAGATGCCAAAGGGCGCCTTGCTTCATGTTCATCTTGATCTGACTGTTGGGGCAAAAACTCTGCTTGAGATCGCATTGCGCCACTCTGCTATCCATATCTCTTCTCCGGAGCTGATTACCTTGGCCAATATCGCGTCCGTCCGGCCAAACATGAGACCAATCCATACCAATCCTACTACCAACGTAACGTCGCTTACAGATCCGAAATACCATCCCGATTCTTGGATACCACTCGCAACAGCACGCGAAAGATTTGACCCGAAGTTGGGAGGACCCGATGGATTCGATCAGTGGCTCATCAGCAAGATGACCATCAATCCAAGTGAAGCATATGTCACCCATAATAACAATATCAGGGTACGAACAAGTCGATGGACAACTTTGGTATAGCGTGCTGATTCTGGTTAGATCTGGGACGTGTTTCGCTCTGCTGCGGGCTTGAATTGTGTTTGTCCTTCCTTGGAAATTTCCTCGACAGATGAAAGTGTTGACGGGGATGTGAAAATGGTAGAGCATCGTCTATTATTTCCCTCTATGGGCGGAGTATATCCGACACTTTCTTCAAGAAACCTTTGAGGATGGGGTATCTTACGTCGAAGCACGGATCAATTTCAGTCCAAAGTAAGTGTATTTTTAAATAGATCTTCGTTTCACTGCATCTTTCCCCTTAGGTATATGATTGGTGCAGATGGGGGGAACGTTCCACACTCTGAGTGGCTGAGGACGTTTAAAACGGAGGTCGACAGATTCAAGGAAGTACACCCGGATTTCTTTGGCGCAAAGGCATGTATTTTTGGGGTTTGTTTCCACTAGTGCTTATGAAAGTAATTTAGATAATCTACACAGTCATTCGAGATTGTGATGGAGATACCCTACAGGATCATCTAGAGGATTGCATACAAATGAAGCGGATGTTTCCTGAAATAATTACCGGTGTGTATCCTCACCTATTTGCAAAGAAGATGCATTTTAAACGGCTGCGGCCTACCTAGGCTTTGACCTTGTCGGGGACGAGAATGTTCTCCACCCACTGCATTATTACTTGGACCAACTGCTAGCCTTTAGGCAGCGACAGAAGGAAATGAATGTTGATATTCCGTTCATTTTCCATGCCGGAGAGACTTGTGGAGATGGTACGCATGCTGACGAAAACCTTTATGATGCCATCCTGCTTGGGACGAGGCGTATAGGCCACGGGTACCGTTTAGCATACTGTTTCGTTCCGTCTTGATTGATTCACATGCCATAGGTTTTCTTTGGTGAAACATCCCAAGTTGATGGAGATATGCAGGGAGAAGGGAATAGCCTTGGAGGTTTGCCCCATTTCGTGAGTCTTGACGCTGCGAGAGACCTTGGCCTCACGAATGCCGTTAGGAATGAAATACTTGTAATGATCAGACACTTGTTTTGTGATTTGTGGCTAAACGAACACAGCGTCTGACAGCCTCCATGCCCATGCATCCACTGCCCATACTCTTGAATCACGGTGTTCCAGTGGCGCTCAGCTCGGATGATCCTGCCTTATTTCAGAATATGGGTCTTTCTTTCGATTTTTATCAGGTCCTTGCTGCCAGTGAACTGACAGGCCTCCTGACGGTTGGACATATTGCTCGCGACAGTATTGCGGTGTGTACTGCCCATTCCTTGGTCTTGAATGAGTAAGTGATTCGATTGCCCAGCACTCCATGCTCGAGGGGGCCGAGAAAGAACGACTGCTGAGATTATGGGAAATGCGCTGGGAGGGGTACATTAACTACGTACTCAGCCACAATTGGTAGTTTTATTGTGGCATGTTTTGGTGTAACCCTCTTTACTTCCCCCCCTTGTTTGAATTTTTTGGGTGAAAGGTGCAGGTATGTTCAGTTCGTCGTCCATCAGCGATTACCCTGCTCGAATCCATCATTTCCTTACCTCCTCCACCCCCTCACCCCCAGAAATCCTGTCCCTCCACAAACCATCATCTTCCATATCTCAAGCCCTCATCCCAAACCTCCACATCCCATTCTTGTTCTTTGGCTAAATTCGTCATGGCAGAAGTTGACTTTAACCGCAAGCGTTCCCGTTCTGCTTCAGACTCGGACGAGAAAAAGCATCACAAGCGTGCAAATACAGGCCTTGCGCCATCCCCGGATGACTCTCGAGCTCAGAAGACCCAAGACTCCGCCCAATCGTCTATGACTCATGATGTGAATATGACAGAAGGCCCCGCATCAATCGCAGATACGACGGCGTCTACTCCCTCTCCCAAACCCTCGTCATCCGACAACAAGAGTGGTGACTCCCGCACCAGGTCGGACGAACCTAACAGGTTACACGCAACCACCTCTGCCGTCCCTTCCTCTTCCTCTTCTCTTCCCCCTCCTTCTGCGATGATTCACATGCGCTGCTTGATCGTCACTCAAGATGCCTCTATCATCATCGGCAAGTCTGGTTCACACGTCAACGAGATTCGTGACAAAAGTGGTGCTCGCGTCATGGTTTCGGAGAGCATCCCCGGGAACCCAGAGAGGATTCTCAACGTCAGTGGGCCGCTTGACGCAGTGTCAAAGGCAGGCATCCATCTATTTTCGTCTTTCCGCCCTACTCACATTTTCCTCACCAGGCCTTCGGTCTCATCGTGCGGAGAATCAACGATGAACCTTTTGATGTCCCTTCTGTTCCTGGAAGTCGCGCAGTCACGATCAAGTTCATGATTCCCAATTCCCGCATGGGGTCAGTGATAGGCAAGCAAGGATCCAAAATAAAGGAAATCCAAGACGCCAGTGGGGCTCGGTTGAACGCGAGTGAGGGCATGCTCCCCGGCTCGACGGAAGTAAGTATTATGCACTCGAGAACTTTGGCGTCCGAGCCTTACATGCGACTTAATTACGTAGCGCGTCCTGAGCGTGGCAGGTGTTGCGGATGCGATCCACATCGCGACGTATTATATCGGCAACATACTCATCGAGGCCCAAGAGCGTGCACCATCGTCCGGTCATTCAAACTATCGTCCCTCAAGCTACTCTCGGCGCCCACCGTACACTGGCTCTTCCTACGTGCCCGGTTATACGTCGCATCAGCCATATGCTCCAGCACAGAACCCAACCCAACAACAGTTACAGACACAGCAAATTTACATTCCAAATGATCTTGTGGGATGCATCATCGGCAAGGGCGGCAGCAAAATCAACGAGATCAGACATATGAGTGCCAGCCAGATCAAAATTATGGAGCCTGGTGCTGGTTTGAACGGCGCTCCGTCGTCCGGTTCAGAGGGCGAAAGGCTGGTAGTGATCACGGGACAGCCGACCAATATCCAAATGGCGGTTCAACTATTGTACCACGTACGTGCTTAATCCTAGGCCTGTCTTCCGTCTTGACATGCCTTTGAACAGCGATTGGAACAAGAGAAGCAAAAACAACTTCGGGCTTCAACTTCGTCATCCTCGTCTTGAGGGCATCTATCTGGGATTCTTTTTTTTTTCCTTTTCGTCTCCATTAATCTTTTGCTATTGGAGAGTTGTCGATTTTTTTTCCTCTTGTCGATTTTTTCAGGATGCGTATTGTAGCTTCACTAGTGCTCTGAGCTGAATACGATTATATAATATTCATTGCTACAAAACTGAGCGGTCATCCACTTTTTGGCTGCATTCAATGTCGTCTATACTCAAAGCCCAGAAAGCGAATGCTGCAAAATCGGAAACAAAACGTCGCTTCAAACGCAAAGCGGACGAGATGGAGGTCGATGATGAAGCACCAGCTGAACCAAAAAAAAGGAACAAGCAGCGCGTACTGCTGCTCTCCTCTCGTGGTGTCACCCAGCGGATGAGACATCTCATGGGTGATCTGGAGGCTCTCTTGCCTCACACAAAAAAAGGTGCATTGTCGTGCTGAACCTTGTATTTTGACCGGGGATTCATGTCATGCTTGCTTGCAGAATCCAAGTTGGATTCAAAGTCTCAGCTACAACTCCTGCCAGAGTTGGCAGATCTTAATAACTGCAACAACGCTATATACTTTGAGGCACGAAGGCACGAGGATCTTTATATGTGGGCAGCGAAAACTCCCAATGGACCGAGTGTAAAACTACACGTACAGAACTTGCACACGATGGACGAATTAAAGATGACGGGTAATTGTCTGAAGGGGAGTCGAGGTATCCTCAGTTTCGACAAGGCGTTTGACGAGAGCGAGTGGGGTAAGCTGACACGAGAAATTTTCACCCATGTACGAGAATTACTTCTATTCGATGGTCGATCTAACCGCACGATTTCCAGATTTTCGGTGTTCCTCCTTTGGCCCGGAGAGCGAAGCCGTTCATCGACCACGTTCTGACGTTCTCAATACTCGATAACAAGATCTGGTTCCGGAATTTTCAGGTAAATTTTGCGTTGTCGTCTGCTGTACAGATTCAGATGGGCCTCGCTTGTCAGATCATGGAAAAGGATCCTCAGCAACCCAATGGGCCCCCTAGCACGTCCTTGGTTGAGATTGGTCCTCGATTCGTATTGACACCGATTCGGATATTCGAGGGTGCTTTTGGGGGTGTCACTGTCTACTCTAATCCTGGTTCGTTGCCCCCCCGTTGTCACGACGTCATCTTTGACGAGCACATCGTTTTGCAGAGTTTGTGACGCCAACGACGGTAAGACGATTGGTCAAGCAGAGCAAAGGGGACAAATACGGCAAGCGAAAGGATGCCGAAGAGGATCATGCGCGGAGAAAGGCGCTTCGGCGGAAAGAAGAGGACGAGCTGGCAGTGTCAAAAGTATTCGGATGATGAGAGAGTAGACAGAGTAGTGAGTGATTTGATACACATTCCGAATCGGGAGGACAATGACAAGCGAGTTCTGCATTGTTCATCTGTTCCTTTGTCCTCCC
>JBBPOL010000335.1:0-14961 GCA_038091435.1 Leccinum variabile | reverse complement strand
CCCCCTGACACCACCTCTCCCCGCGGAGAGGGGGGGGGGGGGCTCAGTATCGGTGAGCTTAATCCACGCGGGGAACAATCCCCTTTTGTCCGCTTCGAAAAACAGGAATTGATCGAGGTACTAGTAGAAGGAAGGTCCATCAATGATTTGACACAATGACGGACAAACTCACGGCATCCGTTGTCTTTTCAACGGGCTCGATATCGTAGCAAGGAATCAACTTGTCATAGGTGTCGAAAAACTCGATACCTGACTCCTTGAAGGCGCGTTGTGTAAGAAGCAGACGTTTAATGCGAGACAAGCCTGATATCGAGGTAAGATACTTTAATCACGAAGTTTGGTAGAACGTGACTCACACTCATGAGGGTTATCATATGCTTGTTCGATAAGAGCGAGTTCCTCGCGCTGCGACTGATTGAGTCGTCCTTCGACCGAGTACGCTTCCTTCAGCTTTTCGAGGGCTAAGACCGAAAGTTTGGTATCATACTTGTAAGTTGTAGGACAAGGGGCTGATTCACAACGTGAGACGCAACCCCGACTCGAGAGGGATTGACTTACGGGAATGGAATCGGTGCAAACTTTCGACTTTTCAACCAATGAACGGTCGCAGTATATATGGCAACAGCCTCTTCGGCACTGATGTAAGGACCGTCCTTGAGGTAACCATGTTGACGTTCCTGTTCAGCCTTGAGGTAAAGACCTAGTTTTTTCTTAGAGCGACAACAAGCACGATGCAGAGACCACTCACGGGTGAGTCGACCCAAATTCTTCTTTACAACTACTTTGTTGACCGTGCCAGTGGCACCACGCCGGATGCGTTCACGGTTGTAGTGAGCAACACTACGAAAGTATGTGCATACACATCAAAATTGTTCACATAGAAGAATGAAACCTTACGAGCACCACCGATCGGCCTTGCTCTTGATGTATCGCAGAATAATGTTTTCGATAGCAGTCGGCATTCCTGGAACCTTCCAAGGAATGTTTTCTTCCAACACCGCCAAGCTTCGGATAGATGCTGCAAAATCGTCTTTGCCCTGTTCTGCTTGATGGACTCCGGCATCATATCCAGGATATCGTGCATAACGGCTACACGAAGCTCGAGGTCATAGTGCGACTCTACGTGCTGTTTCATCACCGTTTTTGCGATGCCCTTACTATTGCGACCCTCGAACTGACGAGCAAGGAGGTTCCCAAGCCAACGTTCGAGAAGGGGAACAATGCCACGCATAAAGAAGAGCCAGACTCGCCAACCAGGCGCCCAAGAACCACACCCGGGCCCCTTGCCAAAAGGGCCTGTGTTGGAGCGATAGTAGATCAAATACTTCAAGTCCTTGGTCATGCGCACTTGTCTCATCAGCTGTGCGACAAATCAGCCATCGAGAAACATGATACAACGACGAAACTAACCTTGTACTTGTAACGGTACATACCAGTGAGGGCACCAATGTGAGCAAAGATGTATTGCAAGGCGTCAGCAAGTTGGAAAGCATCGACGTTGCTGAGCCGGAATTGGACATGCGCATCAACAACAAGCTTCGTAAGCCGCAGGATTTCACGACACAAGTGGAAAGCATTTCCAAAGCGAGATTTCTTGCGCTCTTTGGTCGTAGGCGTCTTAACGGGCTTCAAGTTCATATTGTAATCGAGGTGTAGATAGTTCAGATTCTACAGAAACGTTAATGGCCGCTGCAATGAATATTAAAGTACTGGTTACCTTGCGATGAATCAACAAATTGAGCATGTTGTAACCTTGCCTGCACACTTGCAGACCAGCTTCGACCCAATCGAGTCTCGTTGTTTGGAAGAATTTCGTTGCTTTGAATTGTCGGAACAGGTTCTTCTTCGTCATAGCTTTCTCCGGACGAGTCTTGAGTTCGTTCAAAACATAACACTTGAGCAGTTTCTGGTACGAGACGCGGACTTTCACAGCCTGGTTGGGTGGACAGTGCTCCAAATACCAGTTCTTCACCAATGGAATGTCTTGCGCACGCCTCATCCGGCCAGAGCGATGGTTGTATGGATCAGGAGCCCACCATAAGGCGATCGCATCCACTGTGACATCGTTTTCAAGAGGCTTGTCCTCCAAGAATGGCTGTACTTCATCAGGAAGCTCAAAGTTGTCCTCGTCAACGCCATTGGGACCGAAGATTTTGTCCTCATGGGATACGAGAGGAGCGTTTGGGTACCTGTCGATGTTGTTTTGGAAGTTCTCGTCCAAGATGACGATGTAATGAGAAGGCTGGCTCAAAGTAGTCAACGGATATGATGATATCATTACACTGCAGGAAAAAAGCCACTCGCTTCCTAGCAAACCACCATGGGAGAGAAGGTAGTAGTCCTTTGCGATCGGGTTTGTGGCGCCTCGAAGAGAAATGGGGTTGATAAGGGGTCGAAATAGAATGCGGGCAAGTCTGGGTCATCCGTCCGAATATGGACGTTTTTGGGTACGAGGTAAGGGGACAAGTGGACTGAACGACGTAACGAGTTGTATAGACTCGGATGGGGGAAGGCGACTTTGTACTCGGTACGGATTTGATTGCGGATGTCATTGAACTTGTTCCAATCTTCATCAAATGCGTCCATATCGCCATAGTGGCTCGAATTTGGGTCCACCAGGAATAGCCATGTTCAAAACCTTGGCCGTGAAAAAAGACTTCTTGTCAAACAAGTAAGTCGCATTACTATCCGGACGGTCCGATAACAAGGTGCGTCTGAGGCGATAAAGGTTCGCCATTACTGGAAGGGTGAGCGACCAGTAACGGTATGAGGAACCATTAACGGCAGGAGAGCCGACAAGTGGCTTTAGGTCATAAAACCAGTCAACGATTGCCGCATCTTCATCAGAATCTAGCTCCAGCTGAATGGCCTCTAAGGGCTCGACATCCAGAACGTTGTCTCCATAGTCAAGTGGCGGTTCTTCATTGTCAAAAGGAGGGAAGCGCAAACGCTTGAAGTGTCTACGATCCCGCTTCTCTCGGCGCATTGCTAGCCACATGGTACTCCACTGCGCATGATAAACGGGTTCGATAACGCGGGGAATCTCGTTCACAAAGGTGATAGCACCAGTGATGTGGTAGAGAACGGGTACTCTAGATCAAATGCTTCAAGTCCTTGATGATGCGCACTTGTCTCATCAGCTATGCCGACAAATCAGCCATCGAGAAACATGATACAACGACGAAACTAACCTTGTACTTGTAGCGGTACATACCAGTAAGGGCACCAACGTGAGCAAAGATGTATTGCAAGGCGTCAGCAAACTGGAAAGCATCAACGACAAGCTTCGTGAGCCGCAGGATTTCATGACACAAGTGGAAGGCATTACCAAAGTGAGTTCTTGCGCTCTTTGGTTGTAAGCGTTTTAACGAGCTTCAATCCTGGTGGAAACGCTGTAAGGAAACTGGGGGTGCTGCAGATACTCGAGGTTGGAGAGAGTGTCGCAAGTGACGGGGCCGTCCATAACGGTGGGGGTGCGAGGCTGCTCGAGAAGGGTGGATTCCATAGCGTTGTAGAGATTCAGAGATGAAAACGTGAATAAAGAGACTGGATTACGAGGGACCTTGATATAATGTGAGTAGGCGCCAGTCGGTTGAGATGGGTTGATGTACTTGCGTGAAAAACAACAAAGAATGGATGTCGTCAGGACTCTGGGGGTACTGCAGATACTCGAGGTTGGAGAGAGAGTCGTAAGTGAAGGGGCCGTCCATAACGGTGGGGCTGCGAGGCTGCTCGAGAAGGGTGGATTCCATGGCGTTGTAGAGATTCAGAGATGAAAACGTGAATAAAGAGACTGGATTACGATGAGTAGGCGCCAGTCGGTTGAGATGGGTTGATGTGCTTACGTGAAAAACAACAAAGAATGGACATCGAAAGGAAACTGGGGGTACTGCAGATACTAGAGGCTGGAGAGAGAGTCGTAAGTGAAGGGGCCGTCCATAACGGTGGGGCTGCGAGGCTGCTCGAGAAGGATGGATTCCATGGCGTTGTAGAGATTCAGAGACATCTGTCTGGATATAAATGTTTGTGGGCATATGGTAAGGGGACGGGCGGACTGACCGAGGAAATGAGTTATACAGATGAGGAATGCTACTTTGTACTGTCGTGACCAGCGAAAACGAGGGAGGTCGAAGGGGGGTGCTGGTGGTCATGGCAAAGGTCGATGAGTGTAGGTCGCCAGCACCCTGTTGTGGTTGCATTCTGGGTACAAGCGGCACAAACCGGTGCACTATTTGGGAAGGCCGGGTTGCATGATGACGAGGAAGCGCGGAGCGAGGGTGCTGACGTGGCCGCTTGCCCTTGATCGAGGCTTGCAACGCTTGTCTTCGAACTCTGGAATACCAAACGAAAGGCCTGATTTCAATTCTATCGCATCGATGTTCTGTGTGCGCGAAAGCCTCCCGCGCTCGTCAAGAACGCGGAGAAGTTGATGAAACGGAGTAGGGTTTGGGGCCTGCGATAGTTCGGATGGTCGAGCGATCATTTGACAAAACAAGGAGGTGGTATGTTCCGACTACAAATAAAGTCAGCATGTGTTGCGCTTAATTCGGTACGAGGCAGATGGGGGGAACCGCGGGGGGCCGAACGCAAAGCTGAGTGCGACGGGATTCTTGAAGAGCAGACTGGACATGAAAACGGGATTGGGAAAGGAACTCACATTGAATACGAACGCATACACATCAAAGAGGTCTTTTCCAGATGTGGGACCGTCCTTGGGATTGTCTCGCTTCAGTGTCTGAACAAACTGGCGGGGGATCGGAAGTCCGTTATGCCTGCCTATGCCCGTACCTGGAACCAGAAAAGAAGGAAAAGATTGGCATCCCGAGCGCTCCCGAGGGTTATCGAGGGAGACACTCACCACAGACGACGACCAAGCGGGGTGCTGTCCAGACAAAGGGGGTTGGCGATATGGGGGCAAATCAGACGGTGGACTTGAAGGATAGAAAGTCTCTTGAAGAGTCCGAGATTTTGCCAAAGCTAGAGGTCACTTGATGATGATGCCGCGCGGGCGATAGACGGTAGCGTCACGCGGGAGAACTTGAAGGTCGTGGTGGATGTCGATGGGTAGTAAGTGAACAAGAAGCTGACCCGACGGATGGAATGGAAATGGGAGCGTTGCCTAGATGGGTAGCAGGTACGGATCTGAAGGACTTCGTGCGTTCGGTTTTGACCATGGGTGAAACGTGACAGTGGAAGCTGGGACCAAGGATGCAGAGCGAAAGGAAGCGATGCAGGAATTAACGTACCTTGTCTTATGACGTCCATATTACTCCGCGGGACACTCAGGCTGGCACCCGAGCCCAACGCACCCAGACGGCGGGAGTGAGACTCGGTGGTTATCAGAGAGGGTACCGACATCTTCAAGTTGAGCGAGAGTTAACGATCACCCCGCGACTCGTCGTGTTCTCTCAGATTTTCAAGTATATCTCCCCTCGACTCAAGCAGCAAAAGCATTCTAGAACTATAGTACATGCCATTAGTGCACATCAATGTATAGACTACGAGTCCGTAATAGCGTAGTAGAAATCTTTGTCGTAGTACTTGTTTAGAAACATTGTATGAGAGGCGTGAATGCTATTGTATTGACTCAGTCGAGTGTCAGCAACACGACCGATGCGAGGAGTAACATGACAATAGGATCGTAGTTGATCCAATGGAAATATCTCACCAAGCGGGACCCTGGACTGGGGTGCACGCGACGCACTGGCACGCATTGCTCGCTTCAGGACATGTAGTCCCGAAGACGGCTCAACAGCAGAGCCATTGGTTTGTGGAACGATATCGAGGCGTTCTGCGTAGACGAGAACGCGGTCCGCCCATGGACTTCTCTCATTCCTAGGGAACGCAGGACACATGATCATGCGAATAAGGACAACAGCATGACCTACGTCTTTCAGATTTTGTTATCGCTTTGCATAACAATGCTCCATACCTGTTAACCCGCTTGAAGGCCATGTAAATGCCTCATTGACATTTAAAATCGCGGCATCATAACGGCCGTGTTTCCATGTCCGGTCAGCTGGGTGAGCGTGGACTGTGAAAGTCGGGCCCAGCGTCGACGGGTCATGGTATGACTTCTGCTGGAGACGAACCTTGTTCCATACCCGCAGTTCATTGAATGGGAGTGGAACATCGTGAGATGATCTCCTGATGCCACCGAAGGTATGAAAATTTTGACCAAATGCTCGTTCACGGTTGACGTAATCTCCCAAGGCTCCTCGTAAATCTGGGAGGTCGAACTTGATTGTAGCATCGTTGATGGAAATGCGAGCGATCGAGGGTTCATAATTGAGATGAAAGGCTGTAGAGCCGGCGACGAATTTTCGAAGAGGACGAATGGTGCCAAGAGGGTCTTTGAGGAGTCGCTCGGCTGCAGAAAAAATATTGGTTGCCTGGCGTTGCGTTGACGGCCACAACTCCTCCTCCAATCCTAAATTTTCGTTGTTCCCTTCGTCATTGTTTTCTGTCTCCGAGTTTGAGTCACCATCTTCCTCCGTGTGTCTAGACTGCCGCTGGGAGAGAGCGATTGCGGTACTGAAAAGACGACATCTCTCGTCACGGTCAAGGGTTCGACAAATCTGTGAGTCATAGTTCATGTTGTTGGTTGTAGCAGCGGGGTCCTTGACAACTTCGATGTGGGCATGTTCGGTCGTATCGGCGGTCCATTGGATAATATTCCCAACGTTATTGATACTTGGAACCACGTGGTGCATGAATTCTAACTTCGGAATATTGAAGTGCTCGAGAGGTGCATTGGTTTTTCCACCACGACGAAGGCCGAGCTCAAGAATTGAATGTTTGTGATGATGAAACTCTGCCAATGTGGCAGCGATCCTGTCGCGAACGATAGAAGAAATGACCGGAGCCTGCGCTAAGTAACGGAAGTCCATCAAGGCCCGAATGGCAGTTACAACATTGGCATTGCGAAAACCGGAAAGCACAACTACAATGTATCGCTGTGCATCTCGCTGCGTCCGTCCGGTGACCTGCTTCAACCGTGTGACACCTTGACTGAAATGACGAATGCCAGTGATCGGAGGAAGAATAGAAAAGCGAAAGTCCAATTCACCGGCACCGAGGGCATTTGTACACCACTTTATGTCATGATCCCAAAAAAAGCGGTGCCAGTAGTGCAGACACTCGGGTGTCAGAAATTGTGAAGGGCAAGAAAGGGCCCAATCCCGCCAAAAAGGATGGGAGACCCCATTGAGACGGTGTTGTTTGGACTCGGCAAAGTACTCCTCAACATCGTTAGGGTCCGCCTCGATGGACTGGAGCCGGGCGAGAGTATGTGCACCCGTTCGACGTGGGTGTGGGTCTGGATTTCCAAATCCGTCGTACTTCGCCAGCGAGACAGGAGACGTTAGTCCAAGTACGCAGGCCACTAGAGCTGCTTCGGGTGTGTCGGCGATAAAGGAAGCGAGTGGGGTAAAACAGTAATGCAAGTTCCCTAGGGGATCTGACATCATTCTCCCAATGCGTGCGGCAATCTTGAGAGGTTCAAGGACAAGATCGAAACATTGATGAAACATACGTGCTTCCAGGACTGAGCAGATCCGGGTCTTATCATGCATGAACTGAGGGATGGGAATTAATGCAAGCAGGAGGAATGCATGGAACGAAGCTTTGTTGCGGACTTTCATTCTGATGTTGGCCAGACTTATGAGTAAAGGGTGGGCGACCCTACCGCCGCACATATTCGTGATATTTGTTTTGTCGGAGGAAAGGATGACACCACAGAGTGTGCCACCATTTTGTTCTATCGTTGACTAGTAGGGCCGGGTGTCAGCTTTCCAGATATAAGGTAGATAGTGGTGATCGCACCTGCATTTCCCATGCCACGTCGCCACTCATCCACTCCGTGTACAGTCGTACAATTCGTTCTGCGGTGGTGAACAAACGATACGGGGAAAGATCCATCTCGCGGGCAAAATGAGGATGATTGAATAAAGCTTCCACACATTCAATAGAGTCACGATAGTAGAGATGTAAAGGTTTCTTTGTTGCATGGGTGGTCGGAATGATTTGAACTTTCCAGGTTGGTCCCGAAGGGAGCATTTCTGCACGAGAGCGGAGCTCTTTCGCAGATGAAAATGAAATCGGTAATGTCTTGGCCTAAACGAGGGAAGACAACATTAAACACAGTACACTTGGTCAAGTGAGATAGTAAACATACCGGTTGAAGGGCCAGGAAATTGTCGATTGCCCTCATGCTGAGTCGTGAGGTCAGGAGAAAGTTTGCCATTTGCCAGTCCGCAAGGCTGGCAAAGGGGTAATACAGGTTCAGCTTGCGATAAGTTGAGTATCCGTCCAATTTGAAGCGAGCGAGGAAGGTCTTGCCATTTCCATTTTGAAGTTGTTCAACACCTGTGTGGCGGTCAACTATCCAGCGTGATGTAGACTGTATAGGCTCCATTTCTGCATCGTCCGAGTCTGCAATATCCATGCCAATGCCTTGTGCACCGGCAGAGCCTTCCTCTATTCCTGCCACGTCCCATTGGACGGGGAAATCGTCGTCCATGCGAGGCTCCTGACTCCCAGACTCGGAAGCCACGCCGTCGCTGTCATCCTGTCGGAGAACACGAAAGACAACTCTCTCGATCAGAGGATTTGTCCTACAGGCAGATCTCGGCTGGGCAAGATGATAAATGATGCCTTTATCATTCGGAAAGGCCTTGTAGCACCTGGGGCAGTTGGGCATTTTCAGCTGCCAGTGGGACACCGTTAGGACGCGTGATGGTAAAGTTACGTACTAGTACGAGCGAGTCGACTCGGAGGCGAGCAGAAGCCGTAAAACACTGCCAAGTGAGTCACAACTTACGTTGGATCAACTTGAACTTTCACTCTCGATTTCTTCGCTCTCCAAATGACAACTCCCTCAGACTCTACTAGTGATGGCAATGATGCACCATACTTTCCCGGAACTCTCCAACGGGAGCTCTCCAACTCCACCGTTCCCGGTACACCTGGTGCTGATTCGTCATCGAACTCGCTAGTCATTGGCTCTAGTTCCCGTGTTCGACAGGGAACTGGCCTGACAGGAACTCCGTTGGCGATTGGGGCACTCAAACCGCAAAATGCATTTTCTCACGTTGTGACGCCGTTCCCACTGATCCATGCTCGTCGGCCTTCAAAATTGAGTGCATCGTTCACTTTCTCGACGCCATTGACGCCTTCAGTCCAAGGAAATAACACAGAGGCAAGTAACGATATATATTTAACCGAATTTACTTTACCGTGATGATCCCAGGCAAAACTTGAAGACAGCGAGGACACGAGCGACATGGCTAGTGACAACCTGAGCGACGAAGACTCCGAGAGAGAAGAAGCTCAACTTCTTCTCCAGGTCGTGAGGGCTCAGCGACAAGTTCGCCAACTGGAGAAAGACGTCATTCTTGCCCAGATCGAGGAGAACGCTACAATAGGTGTATTGTATAAGTTTCGGGCGGAACGGGCACTGCAAAAATTGGGGACAACAGAACACAATCTCGGGCACCTTCGCAACGAGATTCGCAAAAATGGAATTTCTCTCGCTGATCTGCCCTCCACTCGCAAACGGCGCCGTGTGGCAAATGATATTCAGCCTAATGGTGTGGTCCTACACTTTTACCTCCTGCGCTTTTGCTGACACAATTTCCGATAGTGTCTCCTGAATATTGAGTGTGCTAATATTATATCGTTTTGTTGTATCACTGTACTTTGCAAATCACTATGTATTTGCAGTGCTCTCTGTATTGCAGGACTCGGATTTTGTGGTAGTTACTAGTATCATGGTCCCCAGATGTA
The DNA here is from genome assembly GCA_038091435.1 of Leccinum variabile. Lineage (NCBI taxonomy): Eukaryota > Fungi > Basidiomycota > Agaricomycetes > Boletales > Boletaceae > Leccinum > Leccinum variabile. Next base: position 5,175 of record JBBPOL010000335.1, on the reverse strand, counting down.
TGCAATGCCACCATACTAGACTGGTGTTTTGCACCGACGTAGTACTCTCCCTCAGATCTGATAACATGGTGACCCGACTTCCGAGTCCTCGGCGCTGGCTGTATCCGAGTCTCACGTTCCACCGAGAGCGTGCGACTCGCAATCGGCGCCACACTTTATTGATCATCACTCTCTCCTCATCGAGTCCGAGTCCCTCGCTGTTTCCACCTCCCCCACCACTGAATTTGACGAGATGAAAACGAGGTGACGACGACGACGACGACATAACACTGGCAGAGGCGGACAACCACGTCAAGTTGAACGACAATAACGAGACCACGACAACAACGCTGCACTGTCATCCCCCGCTACTGCTCACACCGCCTGCCACGTCCTGCACAAACGATACGCAAAGGTCTCCAACTCTGCTCTTCTGGACCGACAGTATGTACATCGGAGTTGGTACATCTAGCGTTGCTGACCTTTACATACTACTAGGGTTCGTGGATGACACAAACATCTATCGCGTGACGATCCACGGCGAGACCTTTGAAACTTGACCACCAAGCCATCAGTAAGCAGTTAGCTATTGCTGCTGTGACACGAGAACTCAATTATCTTTTATATAAGGTGAATCTCTATTTTGAATCCACGATCGGACCATCATGGAACCTCATTTCGTGTGGCCAACTTTGATGGACGACGAGTGGATCAAGGTTGAGGGAGCCATAAAGGTCCTCATTCTGGCTGTGAGTCTCGCCCTAGTCGATCAACCATTTGCGTTGATGCCTTATTTTCCCAATCAAACTGTACTTTGGTGAACTCGCTCGTATCGGAGAGCAGTTCAACGACGTACTACTAGTCGTGGAGTCGGCCAACGAGACTGCGATGTGCCAGGCTCTACTAGTAGTTGCCGAGGTCGAAGCGAGGTCAAGCTTAGAAGACGTCCGGAGCTCACGAAGTTCAAGCAGCATGCATATAGAGAGATAGTTGGCCCGTACTTTTACCCGCGTACAATGTAAGTAGTCCTGTGCAATCCTGAGACCGGAGGCACCGTGCTAAGCGCTTGCCAGGGTCGAGCCACCTACACTATGTATAGATACATAATTCAATTTGATCACGCGGTGCACAGCACTGTCCGAGTCGCGGTATAAGTATTTTAACCGTTACTTGCCGAAGGTTGATTTGTTGTTGAGTTTTTCCCTCTTAGACATGGCTAGAGGACGTGGCAAGCCCTTCGCTGGAGACCCTCCTGAAGCGTTGGCTCGCAACCAACCTCGGCGCTCGAGACGTACGAATGCTGGCCAAAATGGCTATGTGACTCAGTTAGAACACGTTGCCAATGCCATTGAGACGCCTCGCCCGGTCACTAGACAGCACCAGCACCTTGACCTACTTGATGATGAGCCTGTCAATTCCATGGCTCCGGCAACTCCACGCCCCAGTCGTTCTAGGAAGAAGGTCTCTAGTAATCGTTCCAACAAAGGTCCAGAGGACAGGGTACGTCCACATTCTGGCCTTGTTACTCATACGAGGCTGATTCACCTACGCGTGCAGCCTGCAGGCCTCAGCAGCTCCACCTTCTCAGTCAGCTCCGACTACGGTGCAGACGATTATGCCCGTCTCCAAGCCTGCCGCTCCTGAGGGCCGTTTTGGCTACCAGGTTCCTGCACCCATTCCAACATTTGTCGGGTCTCAGTCAATTGCAGACTTCGAACAAGGTCGCAATGCGACTCGCTCGACGACGAGTGCTAAAGGGACGGCCTTGGGTGCTGGCACAAAGGCACGGGCTACGCGTGCTGCACCACCTTCCCGCTCTTCAGCCGTGGGATACAACCAGGCTCCGGCCCAGTCTTCTCGCTCGAGGCTCCGTGATTCAAGTTCTCCACAGCCTCACGTGCCCCCTGCTGGTGGCCAGCGCCCACGATCAACCCAGCCGGCATTGACAGACACTCGCCGTTCTGTTCTGGCTGCATCATACAATAACTCTTTCTCCTCACCCTTGACTGAAGTTGGGGACTTAAGTGGCTACCTCGACGTAGCACAAGACGGGTTGGCGGCTATAAACGAAGATCAGCAAGAGGACGAAGAACAACAAGAGGACGAAGAGCCACGAGAGGACGAAGAGCCACGAGAGGACTCGGACGAAGAACAACGAGAGGATGAAGAGCAGCAAGAAGACTTGGAGCCTGAGAATGACGAGAAGGAACAAGACGAAGACGAAGGCATGGAGCTCGATGAAGAGACGGAAGAGGAGAGAGCGCAAGAACAAGATGAGGTGGTGAACACGCAAGCAATCAATATGGATGTCGACGATTTATATGGTGGTGCCTCGGCGGGAGATGCCCTCAATGATTTGGGTAAGCTCCAAATTTCATCGTATAATTCATGTCCTCATTCTTTGTGAAGACTCGGACGAGCAGCTATACGACGATCACAAGCCTGAGGACGTACAGGCAGTTCCTCAACGTCGACAACCTTCCATGCCTCAGAGTTTCTCCTTTCCCAACCAGCGCCAGCCAGCAGCTGGTCCTCGTCTTCCCAGCCAACCAGAGCAACATTCAAGGAAACAATCCCATCGTCAACCGAATGCCGGAAATAATAGACATCGACCTGTCTCTAGTCACGCAAACAGGTAAGTTGTTCTGCTCCTCTGATCAACAGCGTCCTAGTACTCACCTGTGCCACTCCAGTCAATCGGGTGCCCCTGCGCAACCACATGTTCCTGCACAATTGCGCGCTCCTGCACAATTGCGTGCTCCTGCACAATTGCGTGTTCCTGCACAGTCACGTGCTCCTGCACAATCGCGCGCTCCCGCACAATCGGGTGCTCCTGCACAGTTACATCGCCCCGCCCAAACTCGCCAGCCTCCACGTTCTCAGGCACAGGTTCAGCGAGATGCACTCCTATCACCGCCTCCATCTCGTTCGCACTCTGCTTCCGGAGATCGAGTTGACGAACTAGAGATTTCGCACCGCCCCGGCGATGAATTGGTGCGTTTGATGGCTGACTTCGTCCTTAACTGACCTTGTTCCTCCCAGGTGGCAGTTGATTATGATGTTCTGAAGCGTCATCACACTACGAACGGGCGTCGTCGACCGCCCTCCCCTACTATGCTTGACTCTGTTCGTTCAAACGGCATGGGCATGCACAAGAAGGCCAAGCTGAGCCTTTTTGAGGAACGTTCCAAGTCACCCGAAGATTCGCATCCCTCAGGTGAAGAAGCCGATGATGTAACTAGAACACAGGACCAAATCAAGCCGGCGAAAGGGGGCCGATGGTCCGTTAACCCGAAAGGAACGTTGCCAGTCAATCCGACTACTCTTAAAGCCTTCCCTGCGCTTTGGGTCAAGTGCCTTGATAATGCCAAAGCACGGATGCGTCGTCACGTTGTAGTGTTTGACGCTTTCCCGCCCATAGTGACTGCGCTTGATGGTCCATGCAACGAATCTCTACTCGAGACCCTCGCGTGGTACCAGGACGAGGGACGTCAGCTCGAGAAAGGTAAGTATCGCGTCCTGGTATCAGATTGTTTCCCGTACTTACATTGAACAGAGGTTGTTGTCGAAGAGCGCATCGGTCATATGCGTAAGTTGGTAAGTTGTAGAATTGATACAAAGACCCAGCTAACTCATTTCAGATCTACAATGACGTCTCGACGTTTCGGTGTGAGGTCAAAAAAACCATTACCAACATCCTGCCCATTTATTACCAACTATACCCCCCGACGAGTGTGAAGACAGACGCTGAGCGGTATGGGTTTGTTCGTGACAAGGCGCAATCGTTGCTCCATAACTGGCAGTTCCTACGTGGTGAGCCAGACGAGAATGTAAGTCTCCTCCTTACCCCGCCGTATACGGTAAACCATATCAGCATCGATTGGCAGGGTAAATCAAGCAACTTCGCACACGAGTGCCTCAAGCAAGCCTGCATTGCGGTTTTCTACTCAAACAAGGCGAAGTCTCTGCGCCAGTTCCCGGAAATGCAAGAATATATTCCCTACAAAGCTCTCGTGTTCATTGCCACGTTCGTGAGTGATTTCCCGAACTGATTTCCCTTCCTCGCTGCAAATCTCGGTCAGGTACATGGTGTCCTCAGTATCTTCATGCAGCATGGCCAAGTTCCCTCCAACCACAAGCTCGAAGTCAGACAACTCAAGGAAACGTACGATATGCTAGAACGAAGCTTGGAGCGGGTTCAGAAGGACGCGTACCACGGGAAAAAGCTAGACGATATGCTCGAAAGCTGGGCAAGACTCGGAATGTAAGTATAGCAGATTTGACATTGTCGCTCACTGGCAATGAAGTAACGGACATCATAGGAGTGGTCTTCTCCAACCCGAAACCATGATCGCGAACAACAAGGAGGCGTGCGTTGTCCTGGATTAGTTTTTTTCAAGTTCTTGTCGTGTTGTATCCCGATCTGAATAATTGATCATTTTCCGTAGCCGCTGTGTGTCTGTACGAGAATCGGACATGTGTATACAAATGGATACTGTGCGAGAGAGCTCTGGATACAGGACTGTACGGTGATGGGTGACATGTACAGTGCTGTACAAAAATGGACCGTGCTGATACAGTGTACGGTGATGGGTAACTTGAACGTGTACAGTGCTGTACAGAAATGGAACATGCCGACGGACTGTTACCGCTAGGTACAGCGCACAGACAGGTCTGGACAGAGACGTGTGATGTGTGACATTATTATACAGATGCGAGCATGGAGTATGTACAAATGCGGTTACCATCGACAGACTATAATCCGGATTACAGGTCTGTACAGAGACCCGTGACGTGTGACAGTATTATACAGACGCGTATCGAGAGTGCTCCATGTCAGAGACATTGAGGTACATCATGATATAGGCGCTGACAAACTCGGTTGCCATGGATCGGGCTGTCTAGATTGCCGAAATGTATATTTGTAAGCGATCTTAGATGAGTCGGAGCGAGATTTACAGTGGATGACATAACTGTCTTGTCACTGTACATAAGGGACCTAACTGTACTACTGTAGCTAATGTAATTGACTATACAAGTCTGCACAGTCACTTTGGAGATTGCTGATGTTACAGAGACCACAAGACCAGATATCTTGGCAAGCAACGCGTCAGATCGGTTCGACCAAGAAAAGGTCAGAGATCTACCCACGGTAGAATGGCAGCATTGGACCAAGACAATCACATACAAGTTGGC
>JBBPOL010000334.1:0-14977 GCA_038091435.1 Leccinum variabile | reverse complement strand
GTAGTACCAGCTCGAACTTCGGAAGGCAGAAAGAAACGGAAGCAGACGGCTACTAATAATAAGAAGTTGACGAGGGACAACGGTGGACTGGGCTACTTTACAGTTGGAAATTGGATCAGAGAGCGTGTAGACTCTTGAACTAGAACTATGTCGACAGACCTCAGCAAGCTCACCGTTCCACAGCTCAAAGCCTTGTGCAAAGAACGTCGCATCGCAGGTTATTCAAAGCTAAACAAGTCTGCGCTCTTGCAGAAGCTTGCGGGCGTCCAACAGAATGCGTCGTCGGCAACGGAACCAACCACCGACGCACCACAGGACACAACCGCAACGCGTCAAGCACCGTCCACCGTACTTTCCACTCCCCAGCAAGATGTCCAACGGAACGCGACTGAAACAACAAGAACTCCCTCTGTCGCAAAGGCGCCTACACAACTTCCCGAGTCATCGCAGGACCGAACCGCGACATCGAGCACTCAGAAAACCCATGGCACGAAAAGAAACACGCATATAGACATCTCTGCCCCTGCAAAACGGATCAGGACATCAACTACTAGTAACGCGCCTCACGCACGCCCAACTCAGACGACTTCTACATCCCAGCAAGCGCTGCCAGTCAGAGATGCTTCAGGGTTCAGAACTCCCGAGCTGCCTGCGCACCGACAGAACTCGTCGTCGGCAACGGAACCAGTCACACAGGTACCCACACGGCTTTCCGAGACACCGCAGGACTCAAGCGCGACGCGTCGAGCACCGTCCACCGTGCTTTCCACCCCCCAGAAAGATGTCCAACGGAACGTGGTTGGTACTACTGGATCAACAAGCAATCAGGTGGCCACACAACTTCCCGAGTCGTCGCAGGACCGAACCGTGACGTCGAGCACTCAGAAGACCCATGGCACGAAAAGAAACACGCATATAGACATCTCTGCCCCTGCAAAACGGATCAGGACATCAGCTAGTAACGCGACCCACGCACGCCCAGTTTCGACGACCTCTACATCCCAGCAAGCACTGCCGATCAGAGATGCTTCAGTGTTCAGAACTCCCGAGAAGTCTGCGCACCGACAGAACTCGTCGTCGGCAACGGAACCAACCACAAAGGTACCCACACGGCTTCCCGAGACACCGCAGGACTCAAGCGCGACGCGTCGAGCACCGTCCACCGTGCCTTCCACTCCCCAGAAAAATGTCCAACGGAACGTGGTTGGTACCACTGGATTAACAAGAACTCAGGTGGCGGCTACACAACTTCCTGAGTTGCCGCAGGACCGAACCGCGATATCGAGCACTCAGAAGACCCATGGCGCGAAAAGAAACACGCATATAGACATCTCTGCCCCTGCAAAACAAATCAGGACATCAACTAGTAACGCGGCTCACGCAGGCCAGGTTCAGACGACCTCTACATTCCAGCAAGCACTGTCAATTAGAGCTTCTCTAGTGTTCAAAGATCCCGAGCTGCCTGCGCAGCGTAGAGTGTCGTCGCTCCAGGCCACTGCCTCCACTGCCACAAAGCAGCCTTCAGCTAGCACGATCAAACGCGACCCCGGGCGGTTCAAGCCATTAGCGGTTGCGAGACCCAAACTTGTGGAATCCGGCAATGCGATCAAAGAACGCCCGCAGACACCTATAACTTCAAGAGGAGCCGATTCTTCCCTTGCTTCCATCCCTCCTGCAAAGCCTCTTCCTCTTCTCTCTCAGATTTCTTTCCCGCCAAAGGCGTCTGAGCGGAAGTGGGTAAACCGATGGGCTATCATACTGAGCGCACTTTCGCCCACAGACAGACAGACATGCGGGTTTGTATCGAGAACGTTCCGGTACGCAGGTACGGAAATACATTTCTGAACTAATGCTTCTGCTCCACGTTACCTCGTTCGTGGCAGTTTACATGTCCGCGGTGCACATATTGTCGAGAGACTACCCTGGCCGTCGATTAGATTCCATTCTCGAACAATACTCGCGAAATATGACCAACTTTTGGCCGTATCTTCGATATCGCATAGCCGAAGTCTTCGAACGACGTCTGGCCTTCAAGCGGTCGTTCCTTGGCCAATACGCTGATTCGATTGGATACCATCCGTTGTCCCAACGTCTTTGGATTAGCCCCGACGACGAAAAGCAGGTCGAGGTTGCTCTCCGGTTCGTCTCGAGATCGATTGGTTTCGGATTGCACCCTGCAACTACAAGCGCATCTGAACCGCTATGCTAGGTTCGTTCTCACCCGCATGTGGTTCGCCACCTCGATCGGTGCGTACGGCCACGACGCAGCGACGTGGTCAAGATGCGTCGTCCAAGACGTTCGGGAGGTCGTCCGAGGCGACGTTTGGCACATCATCGAGCAGGACGACAGCACCGGCGCGTCTTGCAGTTTTTACGTGCTCGAAGCGACGTGCGAAGTCGTGGGTCGACCCGGGGCCTCCTCGTCGTCGTCACAAGGGGACAAGAGCACGCTCCAGCACCATCTGCGAGCGGACTGGACGGCATGGATCTCCGAGCGATCACGTAGTACGTTGACGTCACCGGACTCGACAAGACCGCGCTCGATTCTCGAATGCGTGACTTGGTCCAACACGGAAGACTACCATCGAGGGATTAGCAAGGCTTGGCTGCGCCGCATCCAAGGTCAACGCCAGGGACAGAACGCGGACAGCGTTGCCGAAACGTGCGTTGCTGAGAGATATGTTCTGGCTTGCGTCGTGGCGAACGGGTAGGTGTTCTTGTTATGCTCGGTCGTTGGGGTGACTGCTTGCCCAATTTACGCGATTGATGATCATCGACAGCATAAGCGGGCAGTGGATGTCCACGAGCACCATGGCGCAAGAGTTTGCGGGGTTGCCTGCCAAAAACGACATCCTTGGAGGTAAAACCGTAGGGCGGTTCATGGATACCGTGAACATGTACCTCGCAGCGTACGGGAACGTTCTTTGTCTTTTCTTTTCCGTGCGCTCATGACGCTGATTTGTACAGTCACCACCACATCGAAAGTGTTCATTTCACAACTTGCAAGGGTGAAGCACTGCATGCGGCGGTAGCTGTTGTGCAGACGCCAGGGCGAGAGTATTATGTCCTGAGAGACAATGGAATGCAAGTGGGGTGCGAAGAGGAAGGCATACCGGAGGTTTGGCAACAGATTCTTGGTTGCGACATGCTAGGCAGGGCTTGTTGACATACAAGTACGTTTAAACAGAAAGAAGAGCATGTCGCCAAAGAGTTCAACAGTGGGTGAAAGTACACGGAATTGTAATACAGACAGCATGACACACAAAGATTCCGTGTTTACCACCTGGCCGAAAGGGTCCTCAAGCTATGATTCAACCAGATGTTGGGTTATTCAGGTCGCGCAACGAACATCATTAGTCAAACTAATCTTCCCTGGCAAGTTGATGGGTTGTCGGTTGAGTCGTTCGTTCTTCTCCCTATGCAGGCAGCTCGATATAACGATCCTCGAAAGTAACACGAGGGTTAACAATGGATATTTCTGTCATAGGGGTGATCATGTCGTCGAACTTCCACACACTTCATAATGATGACTCCCGCTGCTAAGACATTTGCTTCCTATAATCCATAGTCAAGAAGTTCCATGGTGTTTAGTGTATTATAAGAAAAGAGGATCACAGTAACAGACCACTATCCCCCATGGGTGTAATGCGCATATCTGTTGCCGTTCCTGCTCACGTTCACGGTATGTATCGGAATCCGGGTGCCTACAGGGACAGACATGAGCTCAGTTCCCAATCTTGACAAGGGAGGAAAGTGGCAGAAATCCTCCCACAACTCAGTCGTGGTCGGTGGAACATACGATACACACCTTGTCGGCCAATTCGGACGTATCTACGGGCGCATCGAGATCGGGTTCACCAAACTTGGCATTTCGGTACGCGTTCTCCCATCGGTACGAGATCTAAGGAGCAAAGGAGAGGCGTTTGGTGTCACGACGGACGAATGGGCGTGTTAAATATTCAGGCGACTTACGGTGAGCACCAAAGCAGAGAGCGCGGCAAAAAACATGAGTGCGCCAGACACTGGGGAACGGAAGGAGCGTCAGGTCCCAGACAATGTACCATCTTGCTAGCTTACCTCCGAAACCGCGTCTATGGGCCGAATTGCAAATTAGTACGACCGCAGTAGCACCAACGGAGGCCAGAGCGTCTACGTACGAATATGCTGGGCCCTCAGTTAAAGGGTATAAGTGTGACCCCAAAATACTTCCGACTTGCCCGAATGTGCCAGAGAGAGGTATACCCGCCGCACGCTTCGTTTCCGAACCCAGATTATGCGTGACTACAGTAATAGGGATGATGATCAATCAGCAATACTCTCGTACCCGATGTGGAGCATTGAATAAGATAGGATAAAATAACTCACACCACGCGAGAGTGAGACCGAGACTGGCGTAAGTGCCCGCAGCAGCACAAAATGTGGCGAGATAGCGCACGTGGATGTGTGCATTTGGAACACCAAGAAGAATCCTGGTGGGATTGGTAAGAGGCGGTAGGAAGATAATTGTAAAGAAACTGACATGTAACCAACCCCTTCTAATATGCATCCAGAAATGACCAAGAGTCCACGACTCTGAATGCGATCAGAAGTATACGAGGCAATTACCAATACCAAACTGGCTACCGCGTAAGGAGGGACAGTCATGAGTTGCGATAATGCAGGCGCTAGAAATACAACTAGTCAGTCTTTTCTAAGAGAATATATTAATAAGAACATACAATGGCCCATCGTTTCAATGATCGTAGGTAAAAAGGCTGACAAAGAGCCGAGTGCGCAGTTCAATCCAAAGTATATAACGGCACCAGCGTATATCTAAGACCAAGATCAGCAGTGATGTATTGTACACGCAAGAGTAGAACTCGCTCTCCAATCCAAGAAGGCAGCGATAACATGCCCTGAAACCAGGTCAGTAAATCGAAGGCACTCGAGCAATGGACATGGTTGTACTTCGGTTCACACCTGCTCCGGTGTCTCCGCTTGTCCCTCTGCTCATGCGTTCTATGGCCAATTTGCGTTCAGCGTGTGTCAGAAAAGTGGTCGACTCCGGTCGCCCTGGTAGGAAGAACAAGCATAATACCCCAAGAAGCACCGTAGGCACGCCCTATTGGACGTCGGCGAGTAAATCAAATGCAATAAAGACAGACCTACTTCCACGATAAATAATAGTCTCCAATTTGCCAGGGATATCTTGACATTCTGAATCCCATATGCGAGTAGGCCACCGAAAGCACCAGCAACGGCGGCAAATCCAAACCACAAAGAAATTCGTGTACCGTACTCGGTTTTGGTATAGTAGAATGCTTCGGGGAAAGGTCTCAGCAGGCAGAAACTATCGATGGGAAGACATACAGAGGTATAATACAACTGAAGGTACGAACGCTGCCTCAAAGACGCCAAGACCCAGTCGTGCAATAAGAAGAGTGTTGAAGTGGTTGGCGACCGACTATGCACGTCACGCACACGGTTATTAAGTCAGGTATGCGTCCACATAGTAACTACATACCATCGATGTGGAGCATAAGCCCCATAGAATGGCTGAGCATCCAATCCATGCTCGAGGATTATAATACTTGGAGAGCACGGTCCACGGCACTTGACATAGAATCTGACCAGCGGTATGTAAGCGACCAAGTAATGACTCGGAGGACCATGGCAATGCGCCGGCACTGACAAATGGTATGAAGAAAATTGCAACCAGCCAATCAAAGAGGACACCGGTAGGGTCCCCTCCGAGCACGTCCTCTGGCAATCCTTGAAGACGTGCATTCCCCAGGTTTGATCGATCAAGGTCTGGATAGGTGTCATTGTTAGTTTGTGACTGGTGGAGTGCGGCACATAAAGAGACTTGCATGCAAAGAGGTAAAGAACACCAGTAATGGGTAGAATCCTTCGATCGAGTTTGCGCAATAGTCTTGCCTCCGCGGTGATTGGGTCTGAGAGAATTAGCGGGTCATCTTCTCGGCTTTGGTGATGGTCGGAAACCTCTGAAGACAAAAGATTTCCGGGACCAGAGCGTTTGGTATCCATTTCTCAGTGGGCAAGTTTGTTAGCTTGCGAATGCAGCACAGATACGTACGGTGGGAATCGAGTGGATTCTGGTGCCTCAATAGATGTGGGGAGCTTGAACGGCTAAGCCAGCGACACCGGCGCTATTATTCCATCATCAATGGTGCCAGGTTCTGTCATACGAACAACGCTTCGACGAAAGGAGCTCGTCGGCCCGGCTGGCCCGTGGGATCATCCGACCGATTCCGACGAGTCTAGTGACGATGGCATCGCTGATAAGAAAAAAAATGAAACCATCATACGATACCAACCGCATGGAGGGTTGCATAGTACTCCCTCTGAGTGTTACAGTTGGAAGTTTCCCTGGAAGGGCTGCGGCGGCAGTCGCCGGTCGGGGTAGCCCCCTGGAGAGCTGAAATTCACAGGTTCGACACCCTTCACGCTCGTCCAATGCGCGTACTATCCCGAGACCAGGTCTTAGTGCGCGGTCCTAATCCTCGCAGAGGGACCGACGGGCGCAATATACGAGCCCGACAGCCCAGGCGACCTCTCCCCTGCACCGTGAGTCCGTGACTGCCAACTCATCTCTGGGCTGCGGACTCCCAGACGTTTGCGATGTCAGGCCGATTGGTTCCCAACCGCATCCAAGCGACGCATTTTTTGGATCTGGATCATATTCAGGACTTTAGTCTCAGACCTGGAATCGAGCTTACTGTTGTCAAGAATATGCACTAACTATGACACTCGGCTAAACGCCGCGAGCGCGTCCAAAATCAAGTCCCCCATATAACTTCTTCCGGCAATTAATCTCGATACCAGGCTCAAATCTCAGAGTGCTGAATCACTGCGTATCCCGCATCTCAGATATTCCCTCAAGTGGACCGTACATATAACTCGGCAGTTGGTGATACTGGTAGCATCCCAACCGCCAGGTAACGTTCCGAGTCCGCTGGCAGTTCGAAGGCACATGAAGTTGACTACCATCTCTGACGAGCCTCCTTGTCCTTGTTATTCCTTCGCAGCTATGTATGAATGACTTCCTATTATCCACAGTCAACAAGTTCCGTAGTGTTTAACGTGTTATAAGAAAATGAGGATCGCAGTGACCGCTATCCCCCATGGGTATAATCATACGCATATCTGTTGCCGTTCCTCCTCACGTTCACGGTAGGTATCGGAATCCGGGTGCCTGGAATGGCATGAGCTCAGTTCCCGATTTCGGCAAGGCAGGCCTCCGTCGTGGTCGGTGGACCATATGATAACACACCTTGTCAGCCAATTCGGACACATCTACAGGTGCATCGAGATCGGGTTTACCAAATTTGGCATTTCTGTACGCGTTCTCCCATCGGTACGAGATCTAAGAAGCAAAGGAGAGGCGTTTGGTGTCACTACGGACGAATGGACGTGTAAAAGATTCAGGCGACGTACGGTGAGCACCAAAGCTAACAGCGCGGAAAGAAACATGAGTGCGCCAGACACTGAGGAACGGACGGAGCGTCACATCTCGGACAATATATCATTCAGCTAACTTACCTCTGAAACCGTGTCTATGGGCCGAATTGTAAATCAGTACGACCGCAGTAACACCAACGCCAGAGCGTCTACGTACGAATATGCTGGGCCCTCAGTCAAAGGGTATAAGTGTGACCCCAAAATACTTCCGACTTGCCCGATCGTTCCAAAGAGAGGCAAGCCCGCCGCACGCTTCGTTTCCGAACCCAGGTTATGCACGACTACGAGAATAGGGATGATGATAAATCAGCAATGTTCTCATACCCGATGATAGGATAGGATAAAATGCATGATGACACGTCTTCGATACTCACGCCACGCGAGAATGAGACCGATACTGGCGTACGTGCTTGCAGCAACACAAAACGTGGCAAAATAGCGCACGTGGATTTGTGCATGTGGAACACCAAGAAGAGTCCTGATGGGCTTGGTAAGAGGCGGTAGGAAGACAATTGTGAGGAAACTGACATGTAGCCAACCCCTCCTAATATGCATCCAGAAACGATCAAGAGTCCACGACTCTGGATTCGATCAGAAGTATACGAGGCAATTACCAATACCAAACTGGCTACCGCGTAAGGAGGGACAGTCATGAGCTGCGATAACGCAGGCGCTAGAAATACAACTAGTCAGTCTTTTCTAAGAGAATATACCAATAAGAACATACAATGGCCCATCGTTTCAATGATCGTAGGTAAAAAGGCTGACAAAGAGCCGAGTGCGCAGTTCAACCCAAAGTACACGATGGCAGCAGTGTATACCTAAGATCAAGATCAGTTGCTGTGGGAAATTGCACGCGAGAGAGTTAAACTCGCTCTCCAATCCAAAAAGGCAGCGATAACATGCCCTGAAACCAGGTCAGTAGATCGAAGGTACTCGAGCGATGGACAAAGTCGTACTTCGGTTCACACCTGCTCCGGTGTCTCCGCTTGTCCCCCTACTCATGCGTTCTATTGCCAATTTGCGTTCAGCGTGAGTCAGAAAAGAGGTTGACTCCGGTCGCCCTGGTAGGAGGAACAAGCATAATACCCCAAGAAGCACCGTAGGCACGCCCTATTGGACGTCGGCGAGTGAGTGAATCCAAATGCAATAAAAAAAACAGACCTACTTCCACGATAAATAATAGTCTCCAACTTGCCAGGGATATCTTGACATTCTGAATCCCATACGCGAGTAGGCCACCGAAAGCACCAGCAACGGCGGCAAATCCAAACCACAACCCGATTCGTGTACCGTACTCGGCTTTGGTATAGTATAATGCTTTGGGGAGAGATCTCAGCGGGAAAAATCTGTCAATGGAAATACATACAGAGGTACAATACAACTGCAGGACCGAACGCTGCCTCAAAGACGCCAAGACCCAGTCGTGCAATAAAAAGAGTGTTGAAGTCGTTGGCGACCGACTGTAAACGTCACGCGATTATTAAGTCAGATAGTCCACATGACTGCATACCATCGATGTGGAGCATAAACCCCATAGAATGGCTGAGCATCCAATCCATGCTCGAGGACTATAATACTTGGAGAGTATGGTCCACGGCACCTGACACAAAATCTGACCAGCGGTATATAAGTAAACAAGCAATAAGAACTACATGGCCATTGTGCTGGCACTGACATATGGTATGAAGAAGATTGCAACCAACCAGTCGAAGAGGACACCGGTAGGGTCCCCTCCGAGCACGTCCTCTGGCAATCCTTGAAGGCGTGCATTCCCCAAGCTTAATCGATCAAGGTCTGGATAGGTGTATTGGTTAGTTTGGTGGAGTGTGGGACGTGAAGCGACTTGCATGCAAAAAGGAAAAGAACACAAACGATGGGTAAAATCCTCCGATCCAGTTTGCGCAATAGTCTTGCCTCCGCAGTAATTGGGTCTGAAGGAATTAGTGGGTCATCTTCTTGGCTTTCGTGATGATCGAAAACGTCTGAAAGCAAAAGGTTTCCGGGATCAGGGCGTTTGGTGTCCATTTCTGAGCAAGTTTGTTAGCCTGTAAATGCAGCACAACAGATGGTGGACAACGACGACTGCGAGGTGGGAACCGAGTGAATTCCGGTGCCTCGATAAATGTGGGGAGCGAGTTGGGAGCGAGTAAGCCAGCGACGCCGTACACTGGCGCTACACCTTTTCATTTTGCGATGTCAGGCAACTTGTTAGAGCAACTGACCATCGGGCCCCAAATTGACAATGGCATGATGGCCGCCCATCTGCAAAACCGCCCCGAGGTTGCGTAACTTATCGCACTTCCGTGGGCTCGTTGTCCAATCACAGCTCTTGCATTCCAGCCCAAACAAGGAATTAACTTAGGGTCGTTCCAAGATAATAGGTGGTCTAACTTGCCGCATCAATTTATCTGATGCAAAGTTCGAGCAACGCATTGTTGGACCTGGAGTATTTGAGTACTTCAGTCTCAGACCGAGAATGGAACTTACTACAGTACACTCGCTCATAACGCAAAGCGACGGGACCACACAAATATCCATGCGTTATCTTCAGGATCATTCAGCGTACATTTTGGTCGGGAGGGGGGTGCAAGCGATGGCTCCCCAGGGTATAGCATGGCCCACATATGCATATGCCATTATGAGATTATGCATTATCATAGAGCGAGTGTTGCAACGTACTGTCATTGTCAAGAAAGTGCACTAGGGAAATGGGTCTCGGTTCTCGGAGTTCGGAGTGCCAGGTCACTGAAGGAGCAGAGTCGATGACAGACCATCATATAACTCTTCCACCATTCAAACTTACGCGTCTTCACAAGCTTCACACCTCATACTGAATAGTCGTTCGCGGTCCTTTTGTTGAGCGAACTTCGAAGACGTTTGCCTAGTGTATACAAATGAATCAGGACCCAACTTGAAGTTGTCCGACGCCGGTGAAAGTTCGGAAACACCTCACACGCACACTGCCGCTTCATGTCACGCAAGCCAACCGCTTCCAAGTCTTCTACAAATAAGAGTCACTGCAAGAAACCCCTCAAAACCATAAACCTCGCGCGTCGCGACAGCAACGATGTCTCGGAACCTCCAGTCAAAAGGCACCGTGCCAGCTTCATGGTAGGTACATAGTACTGTACATTCACCGTCACCTTGTCCATCCCCACCGCAGCTTTCCAACCCTCCTGTATTCGATCTAACCAAGGATGACACGACCATGCCGTCAAGTTCCCAAGGTTCAGCTAGTTCACGACTGACGACGAAGCCCGTCCTTCAAAGCCAACGGCCCACCATGGACGCCAAAGGAAAGGGGAAGGAAACGAGAACGTCGGTGGAAGAAGAGGCTGAGAGTTTATGGGTGGACAAGTACGAGCCTACATGCGAGGTAAGACGCGTTACCATCTCGATGTTGCGAATGCCACTCTCATGCTTGATCACTTGGCACCTTTGTACGCGTCCTGCAATGAAAAGGCGGAACTGGCAGTTCACAAACGAAAAGTAGAGGACGTGCGTCGCTGGCTCCTCGAAGCGTTCGAGAGCGCTCCATCAGCAAAGTTCCGAAAGTACCGGGTACGCGTTTGCCGTTGGAGGTCCCATGTCCAACGTCACTGATAAGTTTGCAGCGGATACTCACCCTTACTGGTCCCGCTGGAACTGCGAAAACGTCTACATTACGCGTCCTGTCTAGGGAGCTTGACTTTGAGATTCTGGAATGGCGGAATAGTATGAGCGAGCGTGGATCAGCTTCCTTAACGGACGAAGACCCCCATCTTGATGGTGAGTGTCATCTGTGCGCAAAGCCCATTGGAAGTGTATGAATGACGTGTTTTCAATTCGAAAACGCAAATTTTGCAGAGAGACCGAGTTTCCAGGCGGAAACACTGTTTGACAAATTCCAAGCCTTTCTGACGCGTGCGACGACTTGCAAGAGCATATTCGGGCATCACAATATCAGTCAAATATCTCAGTCCGGGTCACCATACTCGCAAACCCAAGCATCCACTCAACGTTCCAGCCGCCGTCAACTCATTCTTTTGGAAGATCTACCCAACCTTCTTCACCAACCTACACAAACGCGGTTCCAAGCCGCTCTACGATCGCTATGCATCCCTGCCTCTACTTTATCTGAACCAGGGCCACCCATCGTTATAATCTTGTCGGATTCAGGTCTTCGTGCTGAGAACCCCGACGATGACATGTGGGATGGTGGCAGTAACAGGCGGAGATGGGACAAGAAGGAAGTCCTGGATATCCGAAATGTCTTGGGACCCGAGTTGATGACGAGTCCCTATGTGACACACATCAGGTATGTGTATAATTCGTGCTCCTGACCAGTTTTACTGGATGTCGTTGTACAGGTTTAATCCAATAGCCCCCACATTGATGACGAAAGCGCTGCAAGCCCTCCTCGCTTCGCATTACGGGTCCTCGGAAGCACATGAGAGAGTAGGGAAACGGCCTGCTCGTGAAGTCGTTGACATCATTGTGGGATCTTCTAATGGGGACATCCGAAGCTCGATAATGGCCCTTCAATTTGCTTGTGTAGTGGACCTACCTGCTTTATCAACCAAGTCGAAGGGCAAGGCGACTCTCAAGAAGGCAGGTGGAACGAAGCGGACGACGAATGCCCGTACAGTCTTGGAAGCAGTCACTAGACGCGAGCAAAGTCTAGTTTTGTTTCATTTGATGGGCAAGATATTGTACAATAAACGTCAGTGGTCTTTTAGATCTGTGTATCTGACACTGATAGGATACTTATTCAGGTAAATTTGACCCGCCTGCGTCACACCTTTCAGCCAAGGATGCTGCGAAAGAGCGCGAGTTAGACATACAACTTGTCGACCCGCCACTGCTACCAGTGTGGCTTTCTGATCACAACCGGAAAGCAAGTCGAGTGTGCACAGAGGCAAGTGTCGCCTGGACCACTGGGGACGATTACCGGCTTATTATTTTATTTCTTTTCTTCCACCGGGTAGGCGGTGGCAGCGGAATCTCCCATTGATTCATCTCTGCTCGGAATGTACACTCATCAAAACTATACTCAATTCTGCACGGACATCGATCAGTGTGATGGTATCTGTGAAGGATTGAGTTGGGTGGACTGGACGGACGGGGTAAGCATTCCTTGATCCATTGCACAAATTTTAATTTTCGCATTCAGTCGGCAAGTTCTCCGTATGCATTTCCTACTTTGACGCTTTCGACGCTCCACTCGCTTCCAACGCCGGTACCGCGAAAGGGACAAAAAGTGTGCAAACCTGCATGGTTCAGTTTCCATACCAAAGAGCTGGAGGCATCGGACGCTGTCGGGGATGTCCTTGGATGGCTTGGGAAAGGTATAGGTGTTGGTGGCGATATGAACGAAGGGGCATCTCCGAGTTCAGTGGGCAGGTGGACGCACACTGATGTTGCGACGGAGTTCGGGGGTTGGCTGCGTGCCGTCGATCGATGTGGTGGAAGGGATAGATCGATGGAAGGCGAACCACCGGGCGGGCCTTACCCAGAGCCACCGCGGAGCCATCGCCATTTCTCACATCTGTTGTGGAGTCGCGGGGCTGTTGAAGGTGATGTGCTGGGAGAGAACGAGGACTGGGAGGACGAGGAGGAGAGACCAGTGCCAGGTGGGCGGTGCGGTGTCAGTGAAGTTGAGGGAAAGGGTTGGTTGGAAGATGACGACATCGAAGACATCGATTAGTTATTTACTTTATGTCTCTTGCCATACGCAACTCGTCAAAACATGTTCGAGCAAGCTTCGCCATCCGCAACAAATTTGTCCAAGTAACGCCCCGGTTTTCTACCTCGGCCGCTGGATCTTGGATACACCGTTCAAGTAATATTCGCGTATCTACCCTTTTCACCGCGTTACTGGCTCTAGGCGCAGGTGCAACGGCACTCGGTCTGTGCGTAGTCCATCATCCTGTACTAACTCTTCACTTCTGAACCTGCTCAACCCAGCTACGAAATCTACACTTCATTCACACTATGGCCCGTGGAACTCCGCAAAGACTTGCGTGCCGGGATAAGAGCTAAAAATCAGGGTGACTTTGCTCTGAGCGAACGATTCCTTCTGCGGTGCGTGCGGCAGTTGCGTTCTTGTTTTTGTTCACTCACCCCCGTGCCTGCACACAGCGCTTACCAAACTGCCTTGACTCTCCCATTGTCCGTGCTCGGCCCCGACCCATACCTTAAGCTCTCTGGTATCGCATCTGTCTTGGCCGAAGTTGCCCCCGAACATCGGGCGAAAGAGTTCTTACGGAGTGTATGGGACAAGGGTGACGCACCTCGTTCTACAGGAGGAGATAGCGCAAGCAGCAGCAGCAATGACTGGGCGACATACACGCTCACAGACGAGGAACGCCTCCGCCGAGTGGCCATCGCGTGTAAGCTTGCAGAACTGTGTGCGGACGAAGCAGAAGAAGAAAAGTGGCTCGTGTGGGCAGTCGAGGAGGTACTTGGATTGGCAGGCGTGCAGACGAAAACTGGGGATTCTGCAGGCATCGAAGCACGCTCTCACGACGCTTCCACGTCCGTTGTTCTCGCGGAGCTCGAGCTACCGTCTTGGATGCGTAGAGTTGACCTCGGCGCCCCACTTGCCGCGCTGGGATCGGTGTACGCACGCAAGGGAAACGTCGAGTGAGTGCTTTTGCACATTCACAATGAATATCTTTCGTAATGCCACTCATTTCAAAAGGTTTGCCATGCCACTCTATTTACAGGCCATATCGCTACTTCTCCCACCACACGTGGAGAACGTGAACATCGAGGATCATTGTGAAGGTACGTCTGCTTGCTTTTCCTGCTTAATACTCTTCCAAAGCTCAAAACGCTGTCTCTCCGAAGCTGCACAGCTCATGAACAACCTGTCGGAACTGATCATGCGGCGGCCGCCTTCACCGGAAATCAGACATCAGGCGGAAGCCTGGGCGCGTCAGGCTTATGGGATGATTCAACGGGCGCAGGAGATGCCCTTGCCTCGAAGGACCTGGTTCAGCAGCAACACTGAACAGAGCAGAGAGGTCTGCGATCAAGTGCTGGGCGTGGTCTTGTTTAACCTCGGTATGCTACGAGAGGTGAGAGAGTTTTCGCTCATTTGCCTGGAGTTGGGTAGCTGACTTCCTGCTTCGCGTGGTAGATGGACGAAGACCACGCGACTGCACGTAGACTGTACGAGCAGAGCCTGAAGCAGTGTGAACAGGCTGGAGTGACGGAGGGTATCCTACAGACCAAGCAGGCATTGAGAAGAGTCGGCCGTTCTGTCGAAGATCCCGTCTAGTGTTTTCGTGCCAAGTTTAATATATGCATCTAGAGGGTGTATATTAATTCTTATTCTCTCGAGTTTATGCTGTTGCACAGTCTCAGAGTTGACATTCAAGACGTTTAAGACCGATGTTTGACCTATCTTCATAGTTTTCATTTGCCCACCCACCGAGGTGGACCCCGCTGGGAGACACTGACTACTACTACGGACTCTGGATCATCCATCGACATCATTCATGCCAGTTATACAAGCAGTTTTCCAATA
>JBBPOL010000333.1:0-15014 GCA_038091435.1 Leccinum variabile | reverse complement strand
TAGCAGGGTTGTTGAGAGATGAACAGCCATGATCTTTGCCTCTTCAGGCTGACAGTACACTTTGCATTCTGAAATATTGATGATATTGTATGATCAAGTGATTGGCTTCCTGAAAACAATTGATAATCTATCCCATTTCATGCTCAGGACTTTGCATTGCATAGCAGGGTTGTTGAGAGATGAACAGCCATGATCTTTGCCTCTTCAGGCTGACAGTACACTTTGCATTCTGAAATATTGATGATATTGTATGATCAAGTGATTGGCTTCCTGAAAACAATTGATAATATATCCCTTCATGCTCAGGAATTTGCATTGCATAGCAGGGTTTTTGAAAGATGAACAGTCATGATCTTTGCCTCTTCAGGCTGACAGTACACTTTGCATTCTGAAATATTGATGATGCTATGTGATCAGATCAGGAAATCAGAAAGGTGATGATCTAACCAGCCATATGTGATTTACAAATGTAATTCATATACAGCTGAAAGCATGAGATGATACCTTATCAGTCCCTATTAACACTTTCCAGAAGGATATCAAAAGGACAAGACTCTGATGAAAACAGGGAATACAGGGATGGTAGTTTGGTAGGAGCCCAAGATCGTTCGGCTGCTGACAGAATGGTCGATGATGATTTTAAGCCTCCACTTGATACTTTTGTCTCAGCTTGGCCATGTAGCAGAATTGAGGTCCTAGAAGAGAAACCATTTCCAGTCTGAGCTCCGTGTAGCAGACCCATGATTCCTACTAGGTCCTAGGCACTTGAGTCTTGCGTGCGGTAGAACCGTAGAGGTTAAGCGTGAGAGACGATCCGTGATTACGAAATACGTAATGTGTGAAGATAACTCATGTGACTTGAACTTACTAAGAATCCCAGCCTGGGCCCCGGACTCGAGCAGTGCATATCAATCAGATCACTTGAAGCGTAGCAACATACTAATTTATCTCTACTGTATCTGAGACATTCGCAAGTCTTGTTCCACAGCGCATACCTTCGTTGGAACCAACAACTCATCCTCGGACCTTGAGTAGTGCCAAACCTGCGGAGTGTTAGCGTAGTGCGGTCGTTCATATATGAGCTTACTATGTCACATTGACGACCTTTTTGCGCTCTTCCTTGGTCTTGCAGGGCAAGAGTTGGCATCCCGACATGTCACTTTGAAACGCAAAGTTGAGCACTCGATCTTTGGGTAATGTGCCTAGATTGCGTGTATTCGTAAATAAATTTCTGTTGGCCAACCATCAGTCCAGTCAGTAAAATACTCCATGAAACGAAAGGACCTGCATACTGCTCTGGATAATCTGCGGAATAAGTAAGAATTCTTGGGACGAGTCGTCTTGACTCTGACTCAACCGGGACGGGGTGTGGAAGAAACGAGACGGATATGGTGGCCGTAAAACCCCTCCAAGCAGCGCTAGCATTGTTCAACCACTGCTTCAATTCAGGAGGCTCCGGGTTCCCCGATTCTCTGTCGCTTGCCTTGAACGAATTCATATCTTGTGCGTCTGAGTAAAATGTAGGACTTTCAACGAGAATAAGCTCCTTGAAGTTCATAATCGACAGCTAAGTCCGATGAGGATAGGCTCCGGCTGGTGCCACTGGAAATGTGCTTTTGGAACGTCACAAGTAGGATAGGTCGGAGCTCCGAATGGATTTAAAGTGAGCCCTTATTACTTAGTAAGCAGTGATTACAAAATGTGGTAACTCCCGGGCATGCTCAAACTTACCACGATCGTGTTCTAACAAGATTCCGGTTCAAACTTGTCAGCCAGATCGAAGGGGTATTACAAGGCTCGTGCCATGTGTCGCCGATGATGTGTCACCGATGTCACCGGTCTGATCGATTCAGTGCCATCTGGGACCCAAGAACTTGGAAGCCTGAGTCGCCGAGGGGTTCCCAAGTACGCCAATCTCGTTCCTCGAGATCAATAACTGCTATGGGCTCAGCATTAATCCGTGAGAGGGTGTGACGTCGTCGTTCCGCGGTCTGGATCATAATGTTGGCTGCCTTGGTGAGCATCCATGGAATTTTGTTTCGGCGGGCAGAGCGTCCGAGTGGTTGTGTTGGAGACAATTAGGGTCTCGAGGTAAGTGTGGAACGCCAGAGAATCGTAGAACAGCAAGTAGCTGCGTTGGGAAGAGTGAATAACACGTGGAATCGTGGCATGTGATCACGCACGTTGAGAGTCGCAAGATCACAAACCAATTGCTTTATCCGACCGTGTGCCAAACTGGATCAAACTGGCCGCACTACGCCGCCAAACTATTTGAAGTAAGTGCTTCCTATAGTGAGCTCATCGAGGCCGAGGTTAGGTCCCTATCAGCACTCAGGGAATAGGATGTATCATACCGTGGTATTCCAATTCGGAGAGCGTTACGGTCATATACTGTAGCATCGCGAGATGAATGGCTGACATGTTTGCCGTCAAATTTTAATACAATTCGACGACATCGCGTATCTTCTTTGATAGAGCAATGGAATCTAACAACCAGAAGTCAGAAGACCAATCTCTTCTCGTCGGGGATGACTGACCAGGGATAAGTGAACGGACCTCAGCTGTAATCACTTCCGATGTTTAACAAGGGTGACATTCCGCTAGTATGGAATTCAGGCTACTCAGAAAACGTCTTGAGGAAGCCAGTGTTGTTCTTCTCGCGATACAGCCAGATCATGAAGGGCTTTCAATGCAAGCGCCATTTCTCTGCAGTTCTAGTTCCGTTCACGGTTACTTAGGCTTGAAGTGGACGCCAACCCACCTTTCTGGGTACAAGAGTGATGAGTTCGGTGGGCACTATGATGGGGGCCATCTAAAAATTGTATGGCCACGGAGAATCAACCGGTTTTTATGCCGAAAGACTGCGAGCAGCGAGAGTGGGCGATGACAGTCTGAAAGCTGGACCGAAATGGTCAGTCACCGCCACAGACTGGAGGTCAATATTTTAATCTCAGCGCATTGCAGCTATGATCAATCTAAATTAACAACCACGAATTATCTAAGATCTTTCGAGGTGTGCTAATTGGCGCCAGTAGTATTCGGTCGAGGCTGTCAGTGAGGCCCTTCCGCGATTATGATCTCAACAAGCAGTGGTTTCTATATCTACAGACTTCAACTCGAAGCATTGTCAGCGGAACCTGAACGTGCGTGTGAGCAGTCCTAAAATTTAAATTTTTGAATTCGAGTGTAAGAATGTAACAAGAGGCGAAGCAATCCGTCGGCCGCTCAGCGTACGGCATACCAAGATCGCATGCCCCTCCACTCAAACCGCACATACAGCCCTCACCGCTTCCCCTTGCCCCGCCTTTCCCCAGCCGCAGCCGTAGCCGCGCCGCTCTCCTCTTTCCCTTCCTCAAGTTGATGATCCACCACCCTCACCCTCGGCACCCACACTTGATTGGGATCGCATTCCATGTCACCTGTTCCTCCCACCCGACAACACCAACGGCAACTACGCACTCCTCAACCCAGCCGTGACCAACCCGTCCGTAAGCTGCGAATCCAACTATACGCTGATCACCGCAGACCAACTTGGGTGTTGCGAATTGTTGGGTGCACGGGGATCGGCATGTGTAGCGTCGCGGTTGCGGGGACGTCGAGAATCACGACGAGGGGTGATCGGAGGGGTGGGATGCACGTCGATGATGTGAGGGGTCGTACTCGTTCAGGGTGACAGGATCCTATAGCAAAGTCGTCAGAAACTCGTTAAGTAGACGTCGATCGCCTCACTGCAACACCAACGTTTTGAATATCAGCACTACCGGCTGGACCGTCCTGAGACGCCGATGATCAATCCTGCTCGTGTCTCATCGTTGTGGATTGCACTGCCGAGGCCAGCAAGTGACTCAACGGGGTCGTATGCAGAAAAATGTACCTTCTTTGTCAACTTCCGTTGGTTGCAACATGTCGACGGTCACATGCAGCGCCCGATCGTCCTTGTATACGCTTCATCTCGTAATCCCGAGTCACGATAGATTGGAGAAGACAGAGACGCCCGGACTCACGTCGTCACGGGATACAAAACACGGGTCACACCGAACCCATCCGGCGAGCAACGGCAAGACTTCGAAGCACACGGATCGGGTGGTACCACGATCGTCATTATCACGATGTTGGAGACATCAAACCCGTCATCTCCGTCGCAAATAGCAGGGGACAGAAAATCACGTACGCTAAATACCCCAGTAGCATCTGTTGCAAGTGACCTGTCAAGACGATCAGGTTCCCAGGTCGCCACCTCAATCGCAGCTAACAGAACACAACTCCGAACATCCAAATTTAGTCTGTTCGAACAGTCGATAGATCATCTTGCAAAAGTTCTCGGCTCCGGTGTTGTCTGTCTCCGTGATATAGTGATCAGAGTCCGACAACAAAAAAAAGGAAAAGTGTACGTACCATACCTGGTCGTCTCTATCAACAATCCGTAGTAATAATGGCCCGGATGTTCCAGGACATGACTGGGGTTCAATCCGAGAGTTTGAACGGCGTCCATATCGGACGGAGTATGTAGTTCCCGCGTGAATGGGGAATGTGCCGGAAACGTGAGCGTAGAACCTGCAATCCGATCGAGTTAGTCAAGGCGACAACGACAACGATGCGAATGATATTATGAACGAACTCGTCGAGCTCCGCAGGACTGAGCACAAGCGATGCTGTCGTCGAATCCAGTCCACTTTGCCTTCGAGTAAGCGTGATTGGATCAGAACGATAGGAAGGACTCGGAGACAAGAGACCGAGAGAGACGCATATAGGGAGGAGAGATGGGTATTAATGCAAATATTGTCCGTGGAGAACTCCATGCCATGAGTTAGTTTGCTCCATTAACGGCTTCGTGCTTGACCTTGACGCGCATTTCCGGGATTTCAGGGCCGTCCAACAATGGATTATCTGATCGAAAATACACGGTGAACATGGCAGAGCAAACACGAACAGAAAGGAACGTACTAAGCATCCGTCTGCTAGCCAATAATGCGACGGCGGGCTTGATATGTCGTTCGCCCGTCTTTTGCGCGTCTCTACTCCGTTCCTCTTCCGTGGATTTGTGACCGTGCTCGGGTGGATCGATCGAGTGGGGAACGGTTTACTATGAACGAAACTCGTCGAGCTCCGCAGGACTGATGGGATTCAGACTGAGCGCAAGCGACGCCGTCGTCGAATCCAGTCCACTTTGCCTTCGAGTAAGCGTGTCCAACAATGGATCGTCTGATCGAAAATACATGGTGAACATGGCAGAGCAAACACGAACAGAAAGGAACGCACTGAGCATCCGTCTGTTAGCTAATGATACGACGGTGGGCTTGATATGTCGTTCGCCCGTCTTTTGCGTGTCTCTACTCCGTTCCTCCTCCGTGGCTTCGTGGCCATGCTCGAAGTTGGGTGGCACGAGTGGGGAACGCGAAGTCGCGTTCGGTGCCTCGAATATGCGCAGGAAGAGGAAGAAATTGTGTTCTCGTATCCGTATCAGCGCTATCAAGCTGTCGGGGTTATGGGCGCTGTGGGGTGAGCGGAGACAGCGGAGAATGGGCTGATGCGTAGTAAAATGAGTCTTCGGGAGGGGGTTGAGTTTGCGGAACAGTGGGAAGCGGATGCTTTGCTCGACAACTCGGAGGACCATTATGGGTATGGTTTTGGTGCGTTCAGGTGCTTAAACGGAGGAGACTAGAGGGAATAGCGGGGGAGAGTGGGAGTTGGGGCGAGCTAAAGGAGGGGCCTCGGAAGGCCGGCGACAAAACATCGACACCGCGATCTCACCGTGGGAACCGCATACAAAGTTTTAGCACGATGGCGAATTCATTGATGTATCACGAGACCCACCATAATCACGTCGAGAGTGTCCTCGATTGCAACTTACTCCTTATATTTCGCTGTCAACCGAGAAATGGAAATGTCGGCACCACAAATCATAGTTATTTGATGCGAGATATGTTCGCATCGAAACGTTCCTTTGTTCTGGCCTTCCAGCCTTGCGTCTTCCTGAGTTCTTGTCGAGGCGCACACAGGATATACCTAATGTCACAGTCCTAGTCAATTCGAATTTGTCGTTATCTACCGTTGGTTTCGACTTGCCATTCGAAGGAAGAGCATGCTCGACGACTTGTCGAAGTTCCCTTGCTAAGAGATCACAAACTCACTCGCGAGTGAATCAGCCCCATGATGCAGAGAAAACGATACTCTTGGCGCCAGGGTCTACAAGTCGGACGTGCAGCAAATATCGAACGAGGCGCCTGAATCTTGGTTCCACAGCTTGGGTAGAGTATACTCACCGATCACGTTGTGCTGGATTTCTCGACGGGACACAGGTGCCATTTCGCCGTTCCTTGCCATTACCGGCCTCGGGGGGAGGCAATTGATCATCTTGAATGGTAAAAAGCTGCAACTGAATAGAAGTAATTGGTCGCGCGTAAGTCGACATGCCGCGGATAGTAAGGGTACGAGTACAAACACAATACGATCATTGAAAGCCTTGCAGAGCACGGCGATGTTTGCGTCCAGCTTGTCCGTGATTTCCACTAACAGTTATGGAATTGGTGGTTTACTTAGCCCCATGATAACAACGAAACCACAGATCGATTACTTACGCAGGCTCGCTATCAACGCTCGCAACCTCGCGTGATCTTTTCCAGATCGTTCTCCTTCGCGGTACGAACAGCAACAGCCAAGAGATCCACCATCACCGATTTCAGCGCACGTTCAGTCAGCTGCAGCTCCTTGCGTTTGATCCAACGATTGGTGGTATAGCGCTTCGTGTTGAGACTATACGTTGAAATCCTCCGCAACTTGTAGGTTTTCCTGCGCCTGAGCGGCAGCCTTGGTGTCTCTGACCTTCTTACCCCTTTCATGAAGGGTATAATGATTGAATGAGCAACGTTCGTTCTGTTACTAAGCGCTTCTCTGTCGCAGCAGTATTCAGCCTCCGCATCATGGACCCGGTTGGCCGCCTTCTCCATAGCTAATCGATCACAAACTTTAGTCCCAACACGTCTTATATGCAACGTGTACTCACAATTGAGCAGGTCTCACTCGTCCTAAGTTAGTAGACGTATACGAAGGACATTCCAACAACCTACCTGAGGGTGTGTATAATATTATCCCCCTCAACCTTCGCCAAGTCTCTCACAAGCGCCAATACGTGCTAGCCAAGAGGAAAATGAACACCCAAAAGAAGAAGGCCTGGACTTGACGTGAGCTCCATCAGCTCTCATATGTAACCGACATTACTCACTTCTGCAGCATCGAGCACTCAACCAAACTACGAGCTTTGAATCCTTGAGCGTATGTCAATCCTAACCAGCATGGTTCCCATAAACGCCAGCAACGCATTAAGCGTGATCACCGCGGCAGCAAATTTGGCACGAAAGGTCGAATGTTGTCGTTTCTCCCCCTCGCTTTTCGCTTTCGATTTCGTACGCACCGTATCCCCATCCCCATCCCCACCCTCGCCCTTTTCCTTGCCATCGTCCTTGCCACGACCGCCATCGCCACTCAGCTGGGTATAGGTATTCGAATAATACGCACAGACGGCACCCAGACCGGCTGCGACGAACAAGCCCAAGCCTGAAGCGACCGTCGCCGTTGAGAACAGGTCCGTGGGGTCGTAGTACGTGCGCGCGTGTAAGTTCGAGTAGTGCGCGTGTGTGTGCGATCGTTGTGTAACTATGGTATAATTATGCGTGTGCCGTGTCAAGGAACGAATGCTATTTGTATTCAGAGGGAAGTGGCAAGCAGGATTTTCGCGTAACGCACCCTTCAAGTTGTTCTTTCTCTTGCAAGTTACCGGGCCGAGGGTATAAAGATATTACGTAAACAGGTTCCTTCCGACTCGTGACCGTGACGCTGCTACAGATCATCGATCAACAACGACTAAATTATCATGATTGTTATCCACTCATTCTCAGCACAGGTGAACCCACGTGGACAAGATGCTGAGAAGGAGATTGAATATTTGTCACGGGCTGGATGAGCGTGACAATCGATAGCATCAGCATCGCGCCAAACGAGATTCCAGCCAAAACCATGTATCTCACATATGCACCAGCACACAACATACCCTGACTGCGACTGTTAAACCCAAATAAAAAGAAACGAAAGAGAAACAAAGAAGACAAACAGAAGGAATGATTACTAAATACCGCAACCTCGATCAAGAGGTCTACCTTTTTTCTTCGAAATAATAAGCATACAATATGTATAGAATGTTACCGAAGGAAGGACGATCAAGGGAGAAAAAATGTTACTTGAGCGGGAAAACAGATACGTCAGATGTGGTGTGTATGAGTACAAAAAAGCAAGAGGGGTAAAGAAGAAAAGATTGTCGTCATGGCTCAGATGCGATAAATGAATGACAATGGTCGATGGGGTGATGGATATCATGATGTGTGTGCCCAGAGGGAAGCAGACTAGAGGTGAAGACAGAGGGGGTGAGGGTATATATCGAGCAAGAGGGATAAAAAAAGAGAGGCATGTCGTCAAACAACTTGCACAAACGAGCAAATCAAAACACCATCAGCCAATCAGGCCTCCGAACACGTCGAAAACCTCAGACTATCCGACATCGACTCGGGCGCGCCACCATAAATGTGCAAGGTCCCGCCCGCCTGATCGCTCCATGCCAACAAGTCGTCCCAAATGTTTACCTTTTCTTGCTCGCTCAGTTGAGGTCGTCATGCTAGGCCGTCTGGCGGAAGCTCTCGGAACGTAAACTGCGTACCCGTCGTCGTGCATGGCGACGAGCGGGCTTCGTCTTGCTCTCTGCCTCGCTCTGACACGCGCAATCGCGATCGTCCACGTTCGGTCATGGAATCTTCACCTCGCGCAGTCATATTGCTCTGCGCGCTCGGCATCCGCTCCATCTGCCGCACACCTCCATCCAGTTTAACCCACCACCACCGAACGTGAACTTGAATGTAAATGCGAATGCGACGGAGACAGGTCGATGGCGACGATGATGACGGCAAACTTGTCACGCTCCCACCCGCTCCACGTACCGAGCTCCTCGACGATCTTCGTGGTGGGGGCGGCGACAAGGACGATAGTCCGTGCGTTTGATGACGATAAGGCGTATGATGCACATTTGGGCTTCCAGAAGCAGATGGAGAAAACGAAGAGGCTCTCCACGACCGCGAGGACGAAGGCAATTCCCCAGAACACGTCTGTCGATGGGCAGAAGATGACGGTAAAGGAAATGGTTCAGGATCATCACAATCCTCCTCCGCCCCTTCCCAGACAGGCAGGTACAAAAGATCGTAGCACCCACTGCTGACGTTGACGTGCTCGGCTCGCCGCACTGCCCATGGCCGTCACCTAGTAACCGCAACTGTTCGAGCGGCGTAATGATATGTCGATTCGAGCACTGGAGACCCAGCCAAAGCTTCACCATAAGAAGATACTGAAGACCGCGCTGAATGCGTCTTGGAAAAGAACGGCGTAATGATATGTCGATCGAACACCGAAGACCCAGTCAAAGCTTCACCATAAGAAGATACTGAAAACCGCGCTGAATGCGTCTCCAATGGAAAAGAACGGCGAAGACGAGACGTCGGACGAGCGAACTGAGGACGAGGTCGCCACTGGCACGCTCGGTCGAGTGGGAGTAATGATGACGTTGCTGTTGCTGTTCCTCGACATTGGCGGATGGCAGAGCGTCGTCAACAGAGGTTTCTCGCTGCCACCGCTTTCGCCTTCCTTGATTTACTTTCTCTAACAGCTCCTTCGGGATTGCAGGCACGGGCGGAAACGACTTTTTTTTTTCCTTTTGAACCTGGAACCGGTCCCGCAAACCGCCCGTACTGATCTGTCTCATCAACCGCCACAGCTTGCTCCCCTCGCCTCCCCCGTCCACAATTTCTTCACATCCTGACCCTGAACGCTGACGCCCGTGAGCGGACTCGCGTATGCACCGTCCCCCGCGTTCGGTTCGCCGTCCATCGATTGTCCGGCTGAGCGCGTCCTGCCTCCTTTCCACATCTTCTGAAGGCTTGGACGCCCTTTTGACTGCCCCCTCCTATCGTGCGACGGCGAGTCATCAGACGTCCTCTCCATCACAACAGTCTCTCCTCCCCTGAGCTTTCGCCACCGCGCCGAGACCTTGCGCGTGAGACTCCGGCCGACCGAGTCGGATACCGACGGCGCGGGTTGAGGCGTACCAGTGCCAGTACCAGTAGTCCAGACACGTCCGCGTTCAACCGTTTCGAGCCTACTTTTCCGATCGTACACACCACCACCGTGGGACGAGGTCGAGGTCGAAAAATTGGCAGGGGTTGCTCATGCCCCGTTCGCGCGGTTTGACGAGCTTGGCAGAGCCACTCGGACGGCGTCGCAGCACGTTGCGTTGTCTCGGTTCCTTTCCACGAGCAGCAGCGGGGGAGGGTGTGTGGGCATTTGGGGTGGTGTTTGAACCGGCGACGCTCTCTGGGCTCGTTGACGACCCACAACCTGTACGGGCCTGATATGGTTTGGAACCGACTTGGTTCGTACATCGACGGTGTGGATCTATCATATCATCGCTTGTGAGAGATGCGACTCGTCGTGAATGCGGTAAGGAAGATACGATACCTGTGATCTCGAGGTCGGTTGTGGGCCATTTACTAGACGCGCCAGGGCCAGCGGACGGGCTGAACAACGTATCACTCTCGGAGCGCATGGTTGTCGTGGTTAATTTGAAAGAAAACCGGGAAGGCGATGGTACGGCAGGTTTGGAGAGTAGGCTCTTGATGGTCATCGTAAGCCGCAAGTGGGATCGCGAATGGCGGTCGGCTTGGGGTTGAGGTTGACCGGCAGCTGCTGCAGGGGGGATGGGCGAAGAAAAAAAATGAGGTGCGGTCGAGGGCCGTTGGGATAAGCGGCTGGAGGGGTATTCGCGTGGTGCCGACGGGTGGGTATCTGATATGTTGGGAGACTGAGACCACGGGGGATTAGACGACATGGGGGAATGTGATCCGAGGGTCAAGACGCCAAGCTCGGATCGATAGTGTGGGTCGGTGGAGGGTATTGACTCGGAGGTCGCAGAGGAGAGGGATCCGAGAAAGAGGCTGCTGCACGCGGTGGAGGGGGAGGTCGTCGGCGTAGAAGGGGAGCTGGCTGGATGGTGAGAGTGTGTAGCAAGCGTGGGGATGTGTAGATCGTCGAGTTGTGAGATGGTTGTTGCGAGAGACTGCGAGGACATGCTGAGATCGTGGGCGTAACGCTGGAACAGTTTGCGGGGATCTTGATGGATAGAGTGGTCATCGGGGGAGTGTGATACGCTACGCTGACGGTGGGAAGAGATCTGTGGTATGGCGAACATAGTTGTCGATTATTCTTCCCAACCAGGGCATCACCTTCTTGGTAATTGAGTAAACTGGCAAGAGCGGGGATGGGGAATATTCAGAAAATCATCAATAGCCCGGTAGCTCCGAGAACTAGGGGTTTTTGACAGAGCAGTGCGCCGGGGCTGACCTGTGCCAACGATCGTCCAGACACTGGTTTCGCCGATGTCGACTTGCCACAATGCTCCGGACGATGCGCCCGAATCACTCGAGGAGCCCCGACGACCAGAAGAGGCAGAGCCCGCTGATGTGGGACGTCTCCGTCCCTTGGGACCCGGATTCTTGGTGATACCACCAGCGCTCGACGTGGAACGCTTGCCCTTTTTGACACGACCGCCGTCATTGGAGTAATCGTTTGACGACGACGGCGAGGCAGGCTCGCTGTTGGCCACACTGTTGGCTTGACCAAAGTAGTCAGCACCATTCGACATCGACGCTGGCGTTGAGATAACGGGTGATCCTGGAAGAATCGGCGACGTTGACCCAAGGCTCTGAGGAATGTTCCATTGCCCACCCTCGATCGGCCGGTAGGTGTTGACTTTCTCGCCCATGCAAGACAAGAAAGCGCCAGTCTGGCCGGGTGTACCAGGCTCTGGCATACCCTTGGTGGGGTCGAACACCTCGAAGGCGATCTTGTGCAGCTGGGACACAGGGTCGCCGCAGACCTCGCCGGGGGAGTAGTAGTGATCTGCCACACCTTTCGCGCCCTCCTGAAGACCACCACCAACGACGGTCGTTTGGTGGTCCACCTTACGGATGATGAGGACAGGGGAGACGACGCCAGAAACAAGGCATTGCAGCACCACGGTCTGGTTGTAGTAGATCGGGATCTGTGAGCCATTGTTTGTGAAAGGGATCGCGTTCGGGGGAGGAGATGGTACATAACGAAGGGGTCCCAACTTGCGGTTCGAGCAATGAAGGATGGCGTACTCGCCCTCGCACGGCTGTCAATGCCCATAAGCGGTGCACCATCGGAGCCCTTAAACGATGATCCGGAGCCAGAAACGCAAAGGTATTTCGTGGACACTATCTGGGAGCGCAACCGGTGGAACAACGAAATAGTCGACCCGTGATTGATGCAAACTGCCAATTAAACTGAGTCAAATGTGGCAGATAAATTATCAAGATCCGACGTACGCTCGAGGTTCTTTGCGCTTTGCCTCTTTTTGCTTGGTTTGCTGATGACCTTAATGGGGCGGGAAGGGAAGGTCCCGATGACACGCTCAGGCTCGTCGTCGGACGAGGGTGCTGTAATTTTGACGAGTGCCTCGACTTTCTTTTTCTTCTCATCGACGTCCGAGATGAACAGTTGCTTGCCAACACAGCGACCAATGTAAGTGGTGCCCGTTGGGGCATCGTTTACGTCAAAAGGCTTGCCAGCGGCTGAAGTCCACTCGATGGTTCCCTCTTGTGGCACGGGTTCGCCAGAAATGCAAACGGTAACACGTGGGGGACAAAGCTTCGGTTCCTCCCCTCGGCGCAAGATGTCTGTCCACCACGAGTTTCCAATCATGATCGCCGTGGGTGGGGGGCAAAGGAAACGCTTCTCTGTCCCGTACGATTTTTGGGCGACCTTGGAAGACATGACAATGACAGTCCTTTCGCCAAAGGCCAGACGGTTCGGAGTCCGCACATATTGGTCCAAGTAAGGGCTATCGAGAACTGACTTAAGCACGAGAGATCGAAACGAACGGGGGACGAGACTCACCGGACAAAGGTCTGGAGGTCATTCGACGAGCCCATGCCTGAGCCGTGGCGCAGGCCGGGAAAGCCAGTTGCAATGTCGGGCATCAAAGACATGTCCGCGTGGTGGTTGGGACCCAGATACTGCGGAATGTCGTCGTACCCTGGCATGCCCTGGATGCCATGGGTGGCTTGCGGGGCAACGCCTGATCGAAACATGTCGGGACTGTGGATGTGGGATGGAACAGAGTTGGGGGGGAGAGTGTGGGTGAAATGAGAGTCGGACTGGAAGCGGCTCACGCGATCCTGGAACGGATGGAGGGCGGAGGGCGGGTAACCGTTGCTCATACCATAATCATCGGGGAAATCGGAATGATAGCCAGTCCCGTTGACGTTGGTGATGCGGCGCTCAGGGAGGAGGTCTGGGTAATGGCTGTCAGAAAAGGTCTTTTGGTGACCGTTGAGAGGGAATACGGGGGAGTGCTGTATGCCTGACATGGGGTCGTTGGGAGTGAGGGGGGAGACCTTGCCTGAGCTGCCACTGTAGGAAGAGGGAACGCTGCTCATCATGTCGTATGAATTGCCGTTAGAGTGAGCAAAGGCGGGGACAGGGTCTGAGAAGGAGCTGCGGGGGTAAGCGGGGTCCTGGGCGATGCTGTAAGATGGACCGAGAGAGGAGGACGAGGAGTTGGCACGATAGCGGTTTGAGGAGAAAGAGGTGGGGTTGTTGGCGAACACGTCGTAGGGAGGATGGTCAGGCACGTCCATGGGTTCTGCATGATCGAAGTTTTGAGAGGGGATCGACTGGGATAGATGGTGGTGAGAAGGCGAAGCGTTGTCTACGGATTGGAGAGAAGAGAAGGTCTGATCGAGATCCGCGGGGTAGAGGGCATGTGATGACTGGTGTGCTGTTGCAGCCCCGAAATCCATAATTGAGGATGGAAGGGGGGTATGAGGAGGAGGGGATGGATGTGTGGTGGTGGTAAGAGGAACAAAGACGATACTTGAAGAGTTGTTTGCGCGAATGGGCGATGTCTAGCAAATGTGATCGGGCGTCGGGTTTTTCCGCTGTCACATCACGGAACGTCCAAATTGAGCGAAACGAAAAAAGTGAAATGAACGGATCCGTACCAGTTCAGTTCAGGTCAAGACAAGTTAGTGCTGTAATTATCCGTCGTTCCTATCCCTTCATTACGATCAGCAATGCGTCCGTTTCCGCCACGAGCCACTGACCCGTCTTACAAGACAGCGAACACGTCCGTCTCCACGAGGTCCTCTACCTTGTGCACTCGGTCCAAATGGGGCCGACTTCTCGTCTGCGCCGGCTGAAATGGCAATTGCTCGCTGCTATGTGCGCGCGGTCGTACTCTGGCACCGTTGCGGCGGGCGGGGGGTTCAATGGAGGTATGGGAATTCGTCGTGTTCTTCCACACCTCTCCCGCATTTATATGTCTGTGGATTTGCACAGAACTTTAATTGCGTCTGAGCAACCGTAAAGACCCTTTAAATCACGAACACCGCGGCAAATGCTGATTCATGAATATTATATATATATATATATATATAATATAATAAAAAAGGGCCGTTTCTTTGCTATCAATTCCATCCATACTTACTCGTGTCTCGGCAAGCTCACAAAGATCTACTGTCAGACCTCATCTACGATCTCTCCCTTTCCTTTCCCGTCATCCCCTGCCTTCCTCGCCCTGTCGTTGCCCGGTATATTTCCAGGCGAACCGCTCCGTATTTTCGTTCTCCTCTTCCGATTGGCTTCCGCTAATCTACCTTGTGGCATTGACTCTCTGCGCTCGCACACTCGGCGGAATTAATCTTTTCAGACCATCTCCCCTTTGGATCTCTGCTATTCTCGACACTTTCGGTCTTTCCCGCCAGTGAGGTACATTGTCCAGTTCGATCACGGGAGAGGCTTCTCCGTCCCGGGTCACCGTCTGATAGGCGTCTTGCCACCACTTCCCCCCCAGACCGTACACTACAGTGGTTCCACCGCTCAGTTCACCTGGGAGGCAG
>JBBPOL010000332.1:0-15015 GCA_038091435.1 Leccinum variabile | reverse complement strand
CTTGTCGCAGAAGGTGTAAAAGATGAGTAGGTCGGTGCCGTACGTCTCCTTCGTGGTGGGCACCTATTGAAGATGGCATTGACCATGCTGCTGCGACTGCAGCCATTGGCCCAAGCTTCAAGACCGTGCGATCGAAAAAATAAGTCAAGGACTTATTTATTTGGGCCAAACAACCAAATGTTTTTCTGTTGTGTTAGACTTCAAGTGGCCTCTAGAACATCAATGCATGTGCCCAAGTTGGTATTACAAAATGGTTGGGTTGTGGCAATTACAAAGTCATTGGAGCAAGAGCAAGTATTCATCCATGATCAAGGCCAATATTGCTCATTGCACCTCTTCAACAGCAATATTTTCTGGTCATTACAATTGCATGATCATCAGTCCGACAGCTAATAGTGACTGGCCTGCTGAGGGCTTGAATGGTATGTCATTTGTTCTTTTTTGAGCTATGTCTATGATATCACGTTGGAATCTAGGACATTTAGTTGTACAACTTCATCTTCTCAGTATCACTTCCTTTGTATATGTTCAATGCTTCAATACTTTGCCTACACCTGGCCTCATATGTGGTCTACACATTCTAATATGTGTAACAAGAAGAGATGGTTTTGGTGATGTGATCCCTCTCATTCATCCTTGTTTCCCTGTACAAATTATTCCATGCTTTGGGATGGCAGCCAATGCTTAACTCAAATTCCACATGACACGATATGAGCTCAGCATCAATTTTTGACTCAACAGCCTTTGGAATCAAGAATTTTACCACTTGCTCACATAAAAGAGTCTATGCAACTTGATTAAAACAATCAAAAGATGGCAAAATCACCAAAAGTAATACAAACATGCTACATTATTTTTCTCACGTGCAAGCCCAACCACCCAACTGTAATTCCAACAATGGATGTTATCGTCAAGGCACTGGCCACAAAGTCAACTACTCAGATAGAACATGACCTGCAGCATCAAAAATAGCTGATAGATCTGAAGCTTGGATCCAGAGCTTTATTTGGGCTGTTTATACAGGCTCGGTGAATGTAATGGTATTAAGCAACTTTTTTCTCCAATATTCAAGCTGCATAACTTCTACCAGTTCTTTTGATAGGCACATGTAACTCTCTGGAATGATACCCTATGGTTTTGAGCATATAAATGAAATTTGCTTTATCCTGTACTGAATTGAATGGAAACAATGGTTCTAGCACCTTGATGATATTATGGTGAATATGTTGATACAGATCTGTAATGAGTGTTGCTGTGGCTCCGGCTTTAGCCAGTTTGTAACTGTCAACCAGCCATTATGTAAGCCAAGCTATTAGTAGCCGAGTTGCTGTCCAGCCAATAAAAGCTGACTAATATTCCAAGTGGCTGATACGGTGCAGTCTCGCTTTTGACTCGGCTTAAACCGTTCTAAGTTTGTGCTGAAGGCTCGATAGTGACCTCCATGGCCACTACTATCACTATCACATATACCAGAAATGCTAGCACTACACTGTACTTTCCATCACAACTCACTAGGAATTCCAAATCCCCTCATCCAAGTGTTTCCCCTGCTCCTTAGGTGAAGCAAGATGTGAACATCGGTAGGAATGAACCTCCTGTCGAGTCGGGTTTTTACTAACCATTTACTATCAGAATGTTGCAAATCGATAATTCGCCTCATTTGCAATGGGACGAAGTCCTCAAGTTTACAAGGAGGATTCAGATACCCGTCACAAGGACAAGTTCTCGAACTCGATGATGTCTCACCGCAGGATCAAACATACATCATGGGGGAGTTGGTTAAATTAAATCATTTGGCCATCAAGTGCGTGTCTTCCCTTTACTTTACTTCCACCTAAATGACTCACTTCACTTCCAGGTTTGCTTGCTTTCCAGATCTCAACAAGGTCCTACTCACAATGTCATTGAGCGCTCATAAGACATCCATCAATACCATCTCTTATGACCTCAATCATACCATCCACTCTATCGGCTACGATCCTTCTATAGTCCAGGTTCCGAGTCACGTTGGTGCAAATACCAAATTTGAAGGGAAAACTATTCGTAGTATCCCGGACTTGCATATTAGCATTCACACCCCGGATCTCGACAGGGCCCTGGAAACACTTTGGGTCACAGAAATCGGGTTTACGCAACCCAAGCAGTGGATCATGAAGAAGTTTGCACGATACGTCGCCAACTGTTCTACTCTTTCCGTGCTAACTATGGTCAACATCATTGAGGTCTCACCATTTGCAAATCCCCCACTGAAATCAGCCACTGCTCAAGCACTATATCACATCCCTGAGTTATCTTTCAAAGAATGGTTCCCAGGCAATCGGAGGCAGTGGCCGTTTGGCCTGATTGCCACACTCAATTTCCCATGTCGAGCTAGAGGTTTGGATTGTGAGTCCAGGCAAAAAAATCCAGCTATCCGAGCATGATTCTACTGGGAGTATATACTCTCTTTCCTCACTGTTGCCTCTGACACTGACCCAAGACCCTATCAGACCCTCTATCCTGATGTCAACACTGGAGCCGTTGACGCCATTCTCACGAATGCGCTGGAACTTGTCAGGGACCGGATCGTCGTCGCCATTGATGAAGTGATTGTGGTGAGTACCTCAGTCAATACGCTGTCCGGAAAAAGACACTCACATGTGTTAAGAATGAGAAACAGCAAGGAATCGATGATGAAGACGACCATCAGCAGCACCTGACAGATGTACGCACTTGGAGCGCCCCTTCACATCCTATTCAGTGGCCCGTGCTTATGAAAGCGATCGTGAGCGGACTGTGGTGCACTGCATTCGAGCGCTACCATTTGTTTCACATGGGCTTATTGGGCAGAAATCCAAGCAATGATGATATGTCTTCGACCAAGAAAACAAAGAGGTCCTAAACAGTAGTTCCATTCCTGTACAATGTCACTCGAATTTTGTGCTAGCTTCATGTAGATACTCTGTTTCTCAATGTGTATTTCTGACTGTATTCAAGCTACTTTGTATGTATCTTGTACTAGCCTCGTTCTGCGCTGAGTGGAGGTCACCAGAAGTGTTCATGTGACTCATTTGAATGACTTCGTGTTTGTGTTCACTTCGCTTACCCTTCCGCTGCTCGTTCGGTTCTCCACCTTGTGTTATTCTTTGCGCCCGATTCTCGCCTACTTGAATGAATGGAACAGTCTTCTCACTTGCCCGAAACACTGGAATGGCTGGTAATTGAATGGCGGGTGGTAACATTGTGATTGAGAAAGAGGTCCAGCAACTTCGCATGTGAGTATCTGCTTCACTGCCAGTAATCTATAACTTAATCTCATCTTTTGGTCCAGCGTTTGGAGTGAGGCATTCAAGTTGATGTAACTTGGTCGTGAGTTTTACGTAGTGTTTAAAAGTCCAGTCCTAGGACCAGAAAAAAACCAAAGACCCAACCGAACCAGGACCGTTAGCAACTAATTTTTGCAACCAAGAGCAACCAGTTTCTTTTGGTTTCGGTTCAGTCTTTTTGACTTGGCAAAATAAATAAATCAGTTGGAAACTGGTTGGAACCGGTCTTTTTAGGACTGGTTGCACTTGCCGACACAAAAAATATCTATACTACCAACTCCCGAGCACCAGAGAATATATCCTACAAAAGTTCAAATCTCGATAATCTCGACCTCCTTTCTGTCGAGCATGAAATATTTTACTACCGACTCCTGAGCCTTTGCCCTGATCAAACTTCAATAATCTCGACCTCCTTTCTGTCGAGCATGTCGAGCTCCTCATCCGCCGCAAGCAGCTCTTCATACTCATCCAATGAAACCTCTTCGACCTGTGCCGAGTTCAAGGCTGCTCGGTTGACAATATGATTGCGCCAGGAATGCTTCAAGATTTGAATTTCTTCCAATTTTTCCGCCCCAAGGCGAGCCCGTCGGTCAGTTGCGATCTCACCACCGGATGCCAGTGAGAAGAGACGTTCACACGGTACAGATGAAGCTGGAATGCCACAAATGTCCCGCACAATTAGTGCCATAGTAGGATAATCACTGGCATGGTCCTAGGTAGTTTATAAGTAAATAATCATTTACATATATGGCATCACCTACCGACCACCATTTGACAACGTTCATATGCTTGCTCACATCAGAAGGCATGTCTTCGAGATAGCGGCGTAGCTTGGTTGGCCACCCCAAGTGCGAAGCAGCGGTACCATCAGGACGGGCCTTTGCAATGAGAAGTCGCCGATGTCGATCAAACTCTGACTCGGTATTGACCGAGGACAACAGAGCATGCGACACTGGTGCCTTACCGTCCATAGCATTCTCCTCAGCTTCTTCCCAATAGTCCTGCATCGTCCGCTCGACAATTCTCATCGCCTCATCTTGCCAATTCATGGTGTTCATGTTTCCGGCCTCGCACTCCTTCGCTTGTTCTTCCGCACCACCCCACTGCATTCGGATGTAGTCCATTTTGAAATATGGATGTAGTACTTTGTAATTCTAGTCAGTAGATATCGATATGAATGTAAACCAGACTTACTGAGTGCGAGGACATATACTGGTTTGTCATCAAACCTGGTATAGTACTTGTTCTTATATACCAATTGACATGAGGCATACATGCGGTATCTCACTCAAATCGGATCAGTTTTTTAACAGTCACAACTGGTCATGTGGGAACCAGTTGGAACTGGTTGCCAAGTATGCTGCAACTGAATTAGACTGGTCTTAAGAAGTCCGGTTGGGTCTAACTGAGGTTTGTGAAATATAGTAACCGGTTCAGGTCCGGTCATTTCCAAATGAGAAAAAAAACCGGACCGGACTGGACTTTTAAACACTACCTGCAGTGCCCACAATGTAAGAGCTTCGGTCCCGCACACTTACCCACCCTTTTAGACCCCATCACGTGAAGACACCCATTCGAGCTCATCATCACGGACTACCTATCGATGCCCAAGGGCAAAGGTGGGTTCCACACAATTGGATTTAAATTCAATCACCATGGCACCGCCAACACAGTGCTCCTTGGTCTCAACCATCTGGCCCATTCCTTTAAAGTACCGGAAACGCTCACGACAGCCTTAGCTGCTGTTTTTGACCAAATGCCATGGGTCATTGCCACCTAACCACTTACAGGAAACATGGATTTTGCCACAGCCACTAGGCCTGACTAGTTGCATGTAGATATATCTAATATTATGTCAGCTTGTGAGTTTGTTATCTGCTTATAAATCAAACCATAATAGTGGGTTATTTACAATGGATAGGAGAAACTCTTAAAGTGTGATTACATAAGCAGATTTTTCGCAGCTTTGGATATTACCCCTTT
This sequence comes from Leccinum variabile, assembly GCA_038091435.1. Lineage (NCBI taxonomy): Eukaryota > Fungi > Basidiomycota > Agaricomycetes > Boletales > Boletaceae > Leccinum > Leccinum variabile. Next base: position 9,727 of record JBBPOL010000332.1, on the reverse strand, counting down.
CCTGATAGAGGCATTGCAACAAATGGTGGCAATTGCCATTGGTCAATATTGACCAATCAGAATGCTTATATGGCCGGGGTTTTGGGACCATTTTGATCATATCTCATCCAGATCTGATCTGATTGATTAGATTCTTGCACCATTGGAATCAGAAAAACAGGGGCTACAACCTTTCTGGTGAAACCAAAAAGGAATAATGAGTTTCCTTTTTGGGAACAGATTTTCGCAGCTTTGGATACTGCCATTTTCTTGACAGGGGCTTCTGCCTCAACCATCTATATGCTTACATAATCAAGAAGTGCACCAAATGCAGCCACTACTCCAATAACATTGCCATTTTGGGAATCTCACTCATTAAATGTTTTGTTGCTCATTTGCCTGCTTTCCCCTGGCTATATACATTGTTTGAGTGGAAAATGGTGATTTGTGACCTATCAGAGATGCCAATAAATCAGCTCAAGTGATGGAACTCAAGGAAATACATGTAGGAAGATGGAACATATATATCTGAGGTATCAGCATCCACTGTATGACTGCATTGAACAAAAAAGGGTCAGGAGGAGAACATTTCATAACATTATAGGATTTTGTTCAATTCCCAAGTCCTTCAGATATGTTGTAGATATAAATGAAGGGGATGTGGGGATGCACTTTCCAAGGCCCTATGTTGAAGGGGTAAAAAATGCGAACATGTTTTGTGTTTTCTCTCCCATCTGTTTGTTCATCTCATACAACCATGTAGAGCCTCAGTTAAGTCATGGAAATGGTTTATTATAGCATATACACTATGCCTATACACTCAAACAATGTATATAGCCAGGGGAAAGCAGGCAAATGAGCAACAAAACATTTAATGAGTGAAATTCCCAAAATGGCAATGTTATTGGAGTACACAGCCGTTTTTGCGAGGGGTCAAATTGACCCTTAGCGAGGGCGAGGTTACAGAAGGGGTTGGCTGTCGCTGAACAGGGAAATTCCGAGAAATGTCACATCTATATGTAAAACTGTGTCACGGTGACCCTTATCGCTGCAGGCAAAATATATGTTACAAAGTGTGGCAATTATTGACCACAAGTGACCACAACCCTATATTTATTTTACAGTGTTTGTTGTACCTTTTAGGCCGGCAGTATAACGTACAATTGCTGAAGGTCAGATCGAGGTCAGGCTGCCGGTCACAGGTACATGTCATGGCTGCAATTATGGGGTTGTATGCAATACCAGCTAAGCCCGAGACAAATGGACAGTATAGCAGTGTCATTGTCCATCCTCTGGCATTGTGACTACATCGTCATCAAGTATAGTACTATAGGGTGATCAAAGGCAGAGCCTGTTGCTGGCTCATTGCTATATTGACCTGCATCGGAACTACTCTGTGCATACCAGGATGATGCTCTCGCAGCAACAGTCGTTCATTGATGGGGCAACTATTCTAGATGCTACACAGGCATTTTTAAAGTTGGTATGGACAAGCCGTGTTGTGCGTGATGACCACATATTGATGATATTCAGACATAGAAAGTGAGGCAATAATATGTAGGGCAATGGCCTCGGTGGTCATTCTTAACTCCTCAATACGGGAAAGATGATCGAGCCTCAGCACAGGTCCAAGTCAATGCATAGAATGAAATGTATTGCCGTTAAACTGTACTGTCCATGAATGCGGTATGAGTCTATTACTAGGAATAAATCCAACTAAATCCAGTCTAAAAATGCAGTGGCACAGTGCAATCATGAAAAGGGAACAGAGACGAGAACCATTCAATGGCTATCAAATGAGACCGTTATAGATGGTTGTTTGCCATGGAACAGTAACCTTTTCGAATGCAGGAAGAGCAGGGCTTGTGATGGAACCTGGGTACGCATTCCGGTCACATTGAAGGCAGCGCGTGAAGAACCTTTAAAAGACACTGAGACTCGATATGATATGTCAAGTTCAGGCTGGAGTCTGAACATACATTTCCAAGTATTTGGAACGAGCGGCAGGCGTGTCCTCTTTACTCCGTGCTTCAGCCCGGAGTTCACGAAGGACAATTTCCACATACTCCCAGAAGTCAGCATGGGACCAGACCTTTTCCTTCAGTTTGTCTTCATCATTTTCATCGGTGTCTGAGGACGGATAACGATCATGATCTTGAGACTTTTCTACAACAGCGCTGAATCCTGAAAGCGAATCACGCTAGAAATTCAATTGCTCAGATGTCAGCGCTTGCTTTTCTTATCTGAGTCGTAAGGCGTGAAATGAAATTCCCACCAAAAAGGCAACACGCGCCCAATGGGCTGCAGTAATCTCATACCCACCACCAGGTGCCAGGGACTTGCAAAGAATTGAGATATGCGACTTGCTCGTAATGTGATTGACAAGCTATATGGCACTCTGAGTCAGCCATAACAGCCGTGATGAAGAATGACTTGTGAGTACGTGCGCCTGACCTTCTGCTTCATATTTGATCGTTGACTGGTCAGTATCTCCTTGATCAGAAAGATGATATCCCGGTTCATCTCCGGATCATTCAATGCTGCCTCTGGGATCTTGAAAATCTGCACATTCTTCTTTGCGAATGCCTAGAACATCCAACTCATGATTCCAAAACCCTTTCTGTCACCTGCGGACCTGATACTCACGAAGATTTGGTCTCCCAGTCCCGAGACATACGCAGTCAGGTTTGGTGAAAGCAAGCAGGCCCGAAGCCGATCCTTCAAAATGACCTTGCATAAAACAGTGAGATTTTATCAAGTTGTCGTGCTCCAAGTCTCTTTGCTTACTTTGAATTCCTCCGATGCAATGAACTTTGTGGCCAGTGACTTTGTCTCTTGTAGCTGCATCTGTAGAATGTTCACTTGAATCTTGATCAGCATATCTGTATGATTGAGCTGCATTCAAATGTTTAGCTCGTGCGGTGAGAGTCAGAATTCACTTGTGCAACGGGCTTACTGAAATGAATTCATCTAATGCGGTCTCAGGAAGTCCCGTTGCAATGCAGAGGGAGGTAGCAAATTGCTTCCGTCGTTTCTCTTCGCGCCGGTCTTCCGAGTCTGTTTCTACGGACTCTGAACGAGGTCGTCTATTTCCAGCAAGAGGACTACCAGGAGGGGAAAGGCTATCATGATGTTCGTTCGGCTGTTCGTTGTCTGTGACTGAGTCATGTCGACAGTGGAATTGGGCCAGTAAGCTGCCAGTGGGCATGACGGTAACACAAAATGGTCCAAGGTGTTGCCGCAGACAAACCTGAGGTTGAATATTTGAATCCGAACACACGTAACTTTCAGGTCATGTGCATTCAATAAAATTGTATTCGAAATTTCATTCAAGATGTGTGCTATCATGATGGGCCTATGGTATTACATGCACTCAACTCTGAAAACTGCTCAGAAGGTACCTAGGAACACCGCTGGAATCCCGCATCGAGGAGCTTGCTTCCACACTGCTTTGACGAGGGGGAACATCATGCTGGTAGTTCGTGATTTCAAAGGTGATGGAATTGAAAGTAGATGTTTGCTGAGTGTCCAGATATATGATATATGGGCCGTACGGCAGAATTATTTGTGGGTGGACCAGTGAAACGGTTTGTGTTTGTAACACGCTGGGCCGATGATTCTGGCAGACGACTTGATTGCCCGCAATGGGGGTAAGACTCGGAAGAATGTGGGGTTTGGTGGATTATCGTATGCCCGTTTTTCCTTCCCTTCCTGTGAGCTGTCGAGGCTTTCTCTTTCCCCTTATTCCTCTTCAAGTTGCCCACAGGACGGTCAAACACTGGAGTAGTCACCATCTCATCCGGGTTCACTTCTGAGGCTGCCTCAGGCTGAATGGACAGGTCCTCGTTCGAGTCGTCTGTTTTTTTCTGCCGGAGAACCTTTGCACTATGTAGTTGAATGGCCATATGATCTGTTATGTGGGGTGCGTTGAGCTCTGCACGCAGCGTAGATGGTATGACGGCGGCAATCCTTCTGTAATTATGCAGGGCATGCGTGTTGATTATGAACAAGTTGGCAGGGACATGCCTGATAACGGTCTTTGTTTTCACAGTCTCCTGACGCTCCTGGCGTTCATGCACCGTTTCAAACTGAGTACACATGGCTCTTGCACAATCATATTGAACGTTGATGCTGCACAGTACATGCTGGGTGGCCCGCCAGGAAGATGTTTGTTAATAAGCAAAAATCCTGATAAATCCCAGTCACTTACGCATGGCGGGAGAACGATCTTTCGTTCCGGTGCCGGGAGTTCGACACATGGCAGACGGAGTTGTGGGTGAAGGTTTGCAAGAAAGTCGAATTGTGTAACAAGGACGTGGGTGGCAACATGGGGCTGATTTGCCGGGATGAGAATCTCCACGACTCTGCCAATTGAAAGCTAACACAAAGTATTTAGTAAGCATTACTATCCAGCTTCTGATCGTGACTCTGGCACATACCTGGTGGGGTTCGTCTTCATTGTTCTGAACAATAACATATTTCCCGATGCGCGCAGTCTCACCGTCGAGTGTAGTAAACTTTGTCGCCATGTAAAATAGCTCTGTCGGCCCGGGGGACAGTGATGCCATCACTCCAGACGCCTCTGTTTTGTCCCATTTCACAGGAGGTCGAGTTTCTCTTCTGCCATTCTCACCTTGTTGAGTTGTAAGGTGGCTACTAGTGCCTATGGAAAAACTTTCATACTACCGGCAGATCATGATGTCAGAAAGGTACTTACCAACTTCTTTTTTACTCGCGAGAGGGATCGCCAGCAGTCGTTGCTGCTCTGGGTGTGCTGCCACATAAGCAAAGATATCATTTCCAGCTTGGCGAGGGGTACGGCGCGGGCCCGGGGTGGTTTGATCGAGCCAAAAGCCACCAGTGACGATGTGTTTCACAATATCCTGATCAGAGAAGGCGTTGCAAGTATCTCGGCTGGGGGCTTGGCGGTTGCTATGGACTGAAGCAAGTCGGAAAACGTGGTTGAACGATTCAAATCGTTCAGTCGAAAAGAGAATTGCCGGACCGAAGCGCCGAATGTACATGGGGAGATGCAGCAAAAAGTGAAATTTCGACTTTGTTACAAGGATACTAGGAGCGCATTGTGAACTGATTGCTAGGAAATCTTCAATAGTGCGTGATAACGATGCCTGTATCATTTGGACATTAATATTAGTTCATTATAAGAATATAAGTACTTGCTAGGTATTCCTCCGTATTCTCTATTTCTGTGTGCCAGAGAAGCACGACGAGTTCACCACATATAGTCCAACCTTGTAACACCTTTGGTAGGACGAGATCATAGATAAGGAAGGGCATGACTTGAACAAGGCTCTTGAAGTGTTTGCCGATGAGACTGCCCTTGAACCGAACAATGTAGTCAGTGTTGAGCGTCAGGGAATTTAGTCCGTCCTTGTCAATTGAATCGAGGCGGGTTTGAAATACGTTGAGGAGGCGGGCTTTGTCAAGGATATAGATTGTCTGTTCCCAAAAATATTTGACGACACCAAGTAGTATCGTGTGGAGAATCTCCATTGGTGTATCCTGATGGATATCAAGACCAGCCATTCCTAGGAGGGGATTGACTATATCATCCATGGACCGCCCAGCTAACGATTCAATGAAGTCACGCTTGAGCTCAGCACGAACTTCTGGCTCAGGCATAGAGTGAGAACCGCGCTTTCTAAGTCGTTTTCCAAGATCAAGAAGCCGCTCGACGATAGCGGCTGAGGCAGCATCTCGCGTGCCAGTCTTGCTGACGGCTGCCTTAACTTTTGTTGTCCCCCCAGGTTCCTTGGCAAGTTCTATCTGTTCCTTCACCTCTTCGGAGGTTCCACTCGGTGTTTGAAGCTCGCCGACCTAATGGATCATTAGACAAATACTAGCAGTGTAAACCTAAGAGTGAACCTTAAAGATGCTACAATAACCAGCATCAGACCTTTTCTCTGCGAGAGTACCGCCAACTTGAACTTTGCAAGTTCGACAAAAGTAGTTGCATTTCAGCCCTCCGTGACTGCATTCTTCAGCCTGCATTGGATTATCGCCGGCAATGAAGACTTTGTAAGGAATAAGCATTACTTCTTGTTTTAATTTGCAATCCCATGTGATGATGCCATCATGCCCTGCTTTCCTGATGCGCTGATCAACCCACAAGCATGTAAATGATATGATAGAATACATACTCTATAGATTCTTTCACTGCACGGATGAGTTCCAGTGGTGTGGCATGTGGCGAAGATGAAACGAAACGGACACAAAATTCTTTCTCCAGCATTTCACGGGGCATTGATGCATTCGACATGTACACAACGTGGTGTTTGTTCCATTGCTTCGATACATTGCCCGAGACGTCATCCATAAAAACAATGAGGGGGACCATGAGCACTATGTGCCCACCCGATTTTTCCCGCAGTGGATTGGGCATTAGGGCAGCATGTGCAGATGAGGATGCTAAGATTATTTCAATAAACCGACATGAAAAACTAGGAAGAGATACCTACGAGTGAAGCCTGGGACAAACTCTGAGCCCGGGCCATTAAATTGTATGTCCTGGAATGTGCGCGCAAATGTCGAGACTGGAACAGTGATGAGCTCTGGATCAACAGAGTAACCGAGCTAGAAAACACACATCAGCAATGTGACCTATGTGCTACTACAAAATATGTTGCTAACCTCAGTTCTTGAGACGCCGTGACCTGATGCCAACACCTCCACCGTGTGCGAGTCACCCAATCTTGCCTGGAAAAACTTTTTAGGGATGAAGTATTCCTTTGATGATTGTTGAAGAAGCTCGTTGACGAAGAATGTGCTGTTGTTGATGTAGACACAGGGCAGTGCAAATTTCTCGGGGAGATCTAAAAGCATCTTCTCCCCATGCTGGATCTGTGACATCCGACCTTTGCCGTCTTCCGGATAGTCTTGCATCAAAAAACGAGTGAGGGGATTGGCATAATCCTATGACCCCGCCAAGATGAGTCAACCACCAAACACCGTAGCATGTGCAAAATCACCATTGAAATCGCATTGCCAATGGAGTTGAGATAGAAAACGTTACCCGATGCTGCCGTGACCTTCTCTGTTGGATCTCCTAAAAGTGCTTTGATTCGCTGTTGTGCCTTTTGCAATTTTTGTAACGTAGGAACACCAAGCGCACCAAGTGCCGTAGCCCAATTGAGTACCGCATGTTTCTGTGCCCTTGAGAAGCGCAGTCGAGGGGAGCTAAATAGCAGATGTGTTTTGAATTCCTGTGGGTTGTGACTCGTCAATACCAATGATGTTGTTGGTGGGATCAACCTACTGCCATTGTAGACCAAGGATACGTCGGAGAAGTTGGAGGGACTTCAGTTGTTTTATTACCTCGTCTTGTACTTGGCTGTACTTCGGACGGATAGTCTGTAACACATTTACTCAGTGTTTCAACTCGCATATCAATTATTTCATACCTGGTATTTGAATCCCAAGTCCACCCTGAAACTCGTTATCCGTCTCTACTCCAAACTCGTCATTGGCAGGCTCCATGGGACATGTAAACAGGGATTCCCCGCGCTCCAGCCGAGAGCTTATCTTGTCGAAGTAGTCGTCATGTATATCCGAGTCGCCGGCGAAGTACTCGTTGTACAGACGGCCAATTGGAACTTCTTCATCATCAAGACACATAGCGAGTGGGCTCTCAACAGGTGGTAGCATAGCAGTATCCGAGTCGTTTAGAGGCACAGGCAGCTCATCAATTTGAATTCTCAGAGTGCTAGTAGTAGGTGGACGATGCTCAGCAGGGATTGCTAATGCGACCTTCTCTGGCTCATCGAGGGCTTTTTCCTGTGCGACTAGTACTGCGAGCTTGTGTTGCCTGCTGTTATCGTGGCCTGTCTGACCTAGAATATGATGGCGACGAAATTTCCGGATGCCACCGCGACTCGTACTAGGACACACTTTGCATATAAATATGCCATCTGAACCGTGCACTTCTTCATATACTGAGAGGTTGTCAGCTGGGTCATGAGAAAATGAACGGCAATCCTACTTTCCGGGTCCAGGAAGGATTCCTTTGTCTTGTGCCTTGGCATTAGGTCTGCTCGTAAACTTGAAGCAACCACTAGATAACTGCCAGTGCCATGAGTCCACGGTGATGGAGGTTGGTTGCAAGAGAAACCACGGTGTTGCTCGGTGCGACCAGGCCATGCATTCTGAGATCTAACAAACAATTGGGTCACGTGTAAATTTGGTCGCTGACCATAACACTGCACATGAATGTTTAAGAGTCGAGGCTGCCAGTGACAGTCACTCTCGCAATGTCTACAATCATTCCTGTCAATACTGTACAAACACATGAAGAGTTTTCCCTTGACCCGCTGCATCTCGTCATACACTTTGCTGGAAGCACTGGCAGTCCCTCACTCGCTATTCCAGACCACCTTGTAAATTTTTCTTTTCTCCCTTCACCGTGCCGTCCTACATTCTCTCACCACAAAAACACAGCCTATCAAGATATCTATTCATCTTCCTGACGGATTTATGAACGACTTCACCTACTCATGTCAATATCTGCCAGTGGGGGACTCGGTTCAAGTTGCTGAACAAAGCCATCATGGTGACTCTGTGCCAGTGCTACGCCTAGTGAGTAATACATCTTCAAGAAACTTCCTCGTTGACTTGCTCAATCCATCCAACAGGAATCATCCCCATTCTTCCCGCTCTCATTAACATTCAACCCGACTGAGAGCAATTGCTGGCAGATGCTGGCTTACCGGATACAGTGCCATCTTGTACAAGCGGTGCAAGAAGATCAGATCTATATCTTGGCCCGTGAATTCTTTTGGATGGCGTTCGTGGCGGCGTTTCCAGTGTTTCCCTTTGGTCGTTGTCCAGATTGGGATGCAAAGATCAACATGTCGGGCGACTTCATCTATTGGATCACGGACCTTGTCCTTAATGATCTCACACCCGAGTCTGTCCAGAGGGCCTGTGAGTTCATTTGGGACGAGTTCAAGATGCTCGCCACATGCCTACTTCCATTCTCTATTTTCCCTGCAGAGCATTGACCGTACATTTCATGTGTCTATATAATCCGGATTGTAGTGTATGTACAGTGAATCAGAACATCAGTCTAAACGAGGTGTTGTTGCGGGACATTGAGCAGCGTCAGAACTTCCTTCAAGTTGCTTATTCGTGTTCACGCGGACTGATCATGGCACAGTGGATATTTTTGCTGGTACTTACCGTACTTGTAGGTGTAATTGTGGTTTTTTTGATCTCGAGATAATGCTGCGTGCAGATTACACCGTACATTGTTCTGTGGCTCTTCCAGCAGCGAGAACACACTGTGGGTGTATCGTACTAGGGAACATTGGTGGTTCCTTCGACCTTGAGACATTGCTGATGGTGTATCACGCCAAGCAACACAACAACCATGGATGAATGGTTGGGCAGACACTTGAAGTGATGTTCGGGCCGTCTTCATTTCGCTGTACGCCGAAGCTCAGCCATACCTCAGATTGACCTCAGGAATCATTGGTCACATGTGTGGCTAGTCACGCATGTCTATTCAGGGAACGTTTCTAACCAGTACAGTGGCTCTGCGTGTGGTCCAATAAAGGACCACATGACAAGGTTTCAGTAAATTCCGAAAAATGTTAGGTCAGCGCTTATGTCAAACTGCTGTGTAGTGGCTGCATTTGGTGCGCTTCTTGATTATGTAAGCATATAGATGGTTGAGGCAGAAGCCCCTGTCAAGAAAGGGGCAGTATCCAAAGCTGCGAAAATCTGTTCCCAA
>JBBPOL010000331.1:0-15021 GCA_038091435.1 Leccinum variabile | reverse complement strand
GAATTCCATATGGTTCGCTACATGAGCAGTAGTCTGAGTGTGCGATGTTGCAGAACCAAAGGTCTGAGGGGTTGCCTAGCTTGGCGTCAGAATCCAATGATCAAGCAGTGATGTAAAACATACAGTGAATCCACCAATGGTTACATTATCAGCAAATAGATCACCTTTGACAATGGATCCACCCCCATATTGGAGCTCAAACTCTGAATTCGACTCGTACTTTTTAGCAGATTTGGATGACTTGGGATTCCAGAAGTCGCGATCTGGAGAAATCCCACTACATCCAGCACCTAGCACCCACATATCGCTGCGTTGACTTGAACAAAAACAGTTGTATGAATCAAAAGAAAGTACCTACGCTGCACCAGTGTCAATGAGGACTGACCGTGTGAAGTAAATCAGTGTAAACACTCATAAGAATGATACAAGGAGATCTTACCCTTCAAGGTCTGCGGAGGAGTACCAATCGAAATCTCGCCCTTCCAAAAATAAGTGACAATAGGTGTCAACGGTACGCCAGCGCCACGCGTTCCGAGTTCGGACTCGCTCCGTTTCACAGCGAAAGGATGCATCGTCCCCGTGTTCCTCTCGTAATTGTCCAGGCCACTAAGGATCTTCCTAACAAAGGCTGAGCAGAGCAGATATAACTGTTCATTCCACGTACTCCCTGACTGATATACCATGAGATGTGATTGCGTCGAGATCGATGGTTTTGTTGGAATTGAAGGGAGACTCGTGCCTGGCTAGTGGTATGGCCATTCCACCACCCGCCTTCCGGTTTTGTACAGGATTTGCAATGGCCAGAGCAACCAGGCTGCTGGTGACTGCAAATATGGTTATCGTAATGAATCGCATTGTAGAGGAGTGGGAAGGGCTGGCGGTGAAACGTACACCCACGTACCTTTAATAATAATGAAAAGCCAACAGTCACAATATCCACGGGAATCGGTGATAGGAACGAATCGCATCATGGATAAGTGAAACTGATGATGTGAATGAATCAACATTGTGTCATCTGAGCGGGAGAAGAACTTCGCGGCGCAAAATGAAACTTGATTGAAGACTGATTCACACATGAACCCATAAGTCAATTTGGTGGACAGGCTGATACTATTAAATATGTACTTTCTTATAGGGCTTTGCACGGTTGACTTTGACCTTCTTAAAGCACGGTGACGCCTCCGATATTGACCGTCTCCAGTGGCAGGCTGCGACACCCATCGGGTTCTGGTAGTAAGTAACGAAACTACCCACGATGTCTTGATCATCATTTTGTCAACGCCAAATTCATGGACCTCTCCTGGAAGAGAAGATGAAGTTTGAGTCAAAAGACAACGGACCGTGGTTTGGGCTCTTGGGTTTGTATATCATCATCCATTCACGTCAAGCGCTGATATATGATAGGTGACCGACCCACTGGCACGAACACGGTGGAGGCTACCGGGTGGGTCCTATCGTGTCTGCCACATTCTCGCTTCGGTGTTTGTTTCCTGACGCAGGAAGTTAGTAATCCGGACTCTGGAGAGTTCTACAGTGTCTCCAATGGGAAGGACGACGCGCTCACATTTCCGGAGGTCGTGCACGTAATGTACCCAGCTCCGTTGATAACTGCGATACCGACTATCCTGCGCCCGTTCGTCCGCAAGTCGCTGGAAGTCAATAACACCACCATTCGTATCTTCAACGAAAGGCTGGGTTTGCCAGAGGGCACGCTCGAGCGGCTGCACTCGGATGAGGAGCTGAGCAGCCTGAGCTTTGTCAAAAATTCGAGGCACTTTCAATTGACTTGAATCAGTGGACACTAGAACCCGATTCTGCGCCTATGCATGGAGGTGCACTACTAGATTCATTAATCAGTCTGGTGACACACTCTGAAGAAGGGGATGTTATGTTGTTAAGTTGTCTCATTTCAGTGCCAGTCAGACGCGTCCTGACGTGCCTCAGGACGACTCCAACTGGCACTGACTTTTTGACTGTCGAAAACTCAAGGGATCGAGTTTTTCACGGAGCCCTAGACGTGACATAGGGACCTGAGACGTGACAAAATGTATTGGGCGGTCAGCAGCCAGGAAGATGTCCGGGGAAAGTGGTATGTTTGTAGATGGGCAACTCGTTCTGACCCCGGGATGAAGGCAAGGGGGGCAAGTCCGAGGTGGGAGTGGCTTTTGACGGGAAAGGGCTGACGGCGAGCGCGAGACTGAGAAGACTGAGCGGGGAAATCTCCGTACTGGCACTCGAGGCCCATGGGTCCTCCTATATATACAACGTAGCTAAGCGGGTGGCTCAAAGGCTGAAAGAAACGTGGATAACTTGAAGCCGATGATGAAGAGCACGTGATAATGTGAGATGTGAAGGTGTGAAAGGTTAGTATCCCCGACTCCCACGAAGTGGAGGGAGGGGTCTTGTCAGCTGCAAACGCATGAATTCTCTGCAAACGGGATTGAGGGAACTTTTTACCATATTAAGTAATACATGAAAAAAAAATCTGCGCCCTTCTCCCTATTTTTTCCGCAGCAACCCCTCTTCTTTTGCGCCGTCGAGTGAGAACAGTCGTCACTTTCAATCATCAGTCTCAAGCATACTCAGTCCTGAAATGTGAGTATTCTTCTTATAATTTGGTGTGAGGTAAGTTGCTTACTGACAGACAGGTTCATAACCAAAGAGCCGTGCTCTACGCCACGTCTTCTTGACGTTGCTCATGTGCCCCGCATAACATTGTTGATTTTCCTGTTTATTATGATGCGTTATATTATCCTTCTGAACATGTGAACGTGTTTGAAACTGCCAGCGGATTTTGTGTCTGGCTGGCCACGGCAGTGAAGATGCATCACAATTTCTGTTCTCGCTGCGTGCACTCTGCCTTTCGGGGATTTGTTGCATACAACGGTGACATTTTGACCATTTTTTGTCAGATTTCAGGTGTTACTCCGCTGAAGAACAAGGAATACTTTGCTTCAAAAACGTATACACATTGTGCCCTGCTGTCGGAGTTGTCGCATTTGAACTGATCACGCAATGAGTGCAGATGTTCATATCCCTCGAGTGCAAAAGAACCGAACGGTTCACATTTACCAGCTTATCCTTAAAAGGATGAAGGTAATGCCATACGGAGACTACATAGGCAACAGCCTGGATGACCAGGAACCCTAAAATCAGACCGGTGGGAATGGAAAGAGGAAAGCAGAACATGATGCAAACGGGCAACGGGTATCCAAACGGGTACTATTACGACAATTAAATTAACCCCGGGCATCGTTCTCATTGTTATAATAGTAATCGTATAGTAGACAGATGACTCTAAAGTGTGATGGGGAGTCGGGGATTGGCGCTTCCAGGCGCCGCTACGATTAGTAATCGAGTCCAGGGCGCGTTTATCCTACGTCACATCGGGCGGGTCGACGCGCGGGATCCTTACATGTTTCGCGAAAAAAAGTTTTTGACGATCGAGGGCTAGTAACTGCAATGTCGAGAGACGTTCCAAATGGCTAAATGAATTCGTGACGCGCAGATCACACCCAGCTGCAGCAAGCATCCTGACAGACTTGGAGTCATTGTCAAATCGCACTTGAGGGCTGTCCCCATTGGCAGCCACGAATTTGGCATCAGCCTCTTTTCCAAGAAGAAAACGAATCGTGGAGGATAATAGTAGGCTGAAGTCGATCGGGAGCATAAAGGATCAAGTGCACGTGCCGATGTTAGTTTAAAACTTTATCGTCGGATTGGAATAGTCCGTTCGCTTCAGCCGAGAAGTACATGAAGCCGAACATCATGAGCGCTGGATTCCCAGCCTCTCTGATTCCTCGCTCTGCCAGAGGCTCTGATTTGATCACAGTCGATACCCACATGCAACTCCCGTTCACGAGCTCGCTCGTCGTCTTCACGTTCTACGTCGGTTCTGCTATCGCTCAGAATGATGACATCCCTTCTCCCGTCACCAGTCCCACCGCACCTCGCGGCAGCGGGCCAGCAATGAATCATGATGGACCGAATTTTGAAGCCACTCCCTTGCTGAACCAACGTGCAAAATCTTGGCCCGCGGCCACACCTAATCCAAAGATAATGGGCTAGTAAACCAGGATTCAGGTACAATTTTTGAAATAACCTACGAACCTCATACTGAACGATCGTGCAAAAGTTTCACGGTATAATCAAACACCTGCTTGACACAATTGATGGTGCTATGATTGAGCTGGGTCACAAGAATGGTTGACGTGCAGCGCGGAACTTGAGTAATGCAATTGAGGAAACTGGTGTCTACAGTGTAAAGATTAGTCGATTTGATGCACTTGATGGTATGGGTGGTCGTACGATATTTGATAGAAGATAGTTATTTGAAGCTCAGTGAGTGGATTTCCTAGGAGTTGGCTTGTCACGATAGCAGCGCAGTAGGTAACTACCCAATAAGTCAATTAGGCGGGTATGTGTCTTCATGGACACATAATATGAACGAATGTATCCCTGGTATTGATGCTCCATCTCTGTTCTGACGGAATTCTTGGAAATGACCTCCTAAACCACGGTAGGTATTGGAGACAGTCCAACAAGGCTCGCACGCTGATGGGTGGGACATTGCTCAAGCAACCGGCTAATCCAATATACCCTGTCTGACAAGAGTAACAACGCCACCAAAGAGTGGGAGCGCATGTGTTTCGTGGCCTATTGGAGAGCCCCCAGTACTATGCACACTTGAAGATCTGCAAGACCAATTGAAGTCAGAGTCGTCAACTCCAGGGCAACGAAGAAGGGACACGCAACGTAGTGCTTGAACCAGTTTCAGGCTTTCGCCGACCAATCGGAGCCAACAGACCTGATTTAATATCTCCCGCATCAAATTACAAGGTTTCAAGAGAAAATCGCAGATCAGCATAGCCCCCTGCTGTTTGAACATGGCAGGACTCTTTATTCCCAGTCGGTACAGTTGCGGCGCCGGGCGGTGGAATTGCAACACGAGGATGACGGAGGTAATGTCTCTCCGTGAACGACACAGCCGGGCCAGGGTGTTCAGGAATCAGAACATCGAGACTCTCTGATAGGCTACAAAAACCCACCGTCCACATCAACCTCACAGCATGTTGCATAGCCTTGAAGCCACCGTGTTCCAGGACCTGCTGAGGCCCTCTGGCATATATTGTTGGGATTGTTGGATGTATGTACCACACCGTCTGTGTTCTGAAGAGGCGTAAATGGCCACACAATTAAAGTCATGGAAGGATGGAAGAAGTCATCGTTCGAATGTTACGTAACCAACCGCTGGTATAGCGTAAGTTGTCCTTGCCACCGAAGCGATGATGCCGAGATTCTGGAAAAGCTCGGGAATTCCTCGGCGGATATTCTTAGCCAAGTTACATACTCTGCTACCCTCAGGCCACATCATGGGTCTCTCATCCTCGCTCGTCATTTTCGCGTTATTTGTCTGCTCTACAGTCGCAGTAGTTATTCCCAACGCCAATAATGGACTTAGACTTGGACTTGAAAACCGTTATAAAGGTACCGGTTTAAAAACCCTCGACAAGCCCCTTTGCTGAACGGTGGTATAGATGAACCCAATTGTTGTTGGACGCGTGCCGTTTCTTAGCAGCGTCCAGCTGTACGTGACCACGCAACGTGACCACAAACAGTGTCAACACGCTCGACGGAGCGCGCTCAATGGACGAGGTTGGGTTCGGTGGTGGTTGACGGCATTATTAGTGCCACATGTTTCGAGTTACGGATATCCGATCGTACGGCAACTTGTTTCCCAGACTTTCGGTACCTGGCCTGCTCACAGATGACGAATCATTTCAGTATCATGTTCTGTTGAGCAGCGTCAGTCATCACATCGTAATCACATGTAGTCAAATCATTCCCTTGGGGTCGCTTCAATTGAATTGAGGTTTCCGATCAACACCCTATCATGATGGAACGTGTCCCATTCGAGTGCCCCGCAATCGTTTCCAATTCATAAGCGGTTGGTGGGTGTTTGATTTGCTACTAGTTCCGCGGTGTTGTGGTACACCTGCAGGGGATCACCAAAAGTGCCGAAGTTCCGCTGAATCACGCTTGGTGTGGATTGGACGCAGGAGAATGAGAAGGTATATGTACTCACAGTGCATGGCAAACGTGCGGATTGATTGGCAGCGATTTTGATCGACCAAGTCCATGCATCCATTGCAAGGTTCTTACTTTCAAATCACTGACAAATTGTAAAGGCCGCGTGATTTCCGGGTAGCGGTTGCAACCTGCTGAGACAAATGATTCGCCCCTCTTATGGTCTGGAGTCGCCGATTGCAGGCAGCTGTGGAACTTCGTTATCAACTTGCCCGGCTACCAAACCAAATGCCAGTTTATAATTAGTGAGCTTACTGGGAGATGTTTGTCGAATTTGGGAACGACCGTAATCAGATGGAACACAGCATGGCGAGACACCGTTGCCTTCTACTATCGCCGTCAGCTGTGCGGGGCAAGATTCTTAGAGATAACATGTGTGCTTGGTTGATGAAATCATAGCCTCGCCGTAGAGTCGATTACTACACGAGGCCTAATAAAAAGCGGTGCGGTCGCAAGTTGTCATCATCAACCCATCTTATCTACTCTCTCCCTCAACTTTTACCTTCTCCTCCTCCCCTCCCTCCAAAATGTCCACCTGGAAAATCGGTTCTTCAAAAAGTACGTCTCACTCAATTTCTCGCTCTGCATTTCGTTAAATCGTCGCCTCGATCCCTCGATCCCTTCTCGCCGCCCTTTCTCCAGAGGTCAAGGATATCAAGGATAATGTGGTCCTCTCACGATCCGTTACCCCGATGCCGTCCCGGCCATCCACTCCAAAGCCCCATGGCACCGCAGAACAGCAGGCCCACCTACGCTCCGGCATGCTCACGATTCGCATCTTTTCCGGTGTGTCCCATCCTCACCACACCTCGTACGTGCTCTGACGGAACCACCTCCGGGGCAGGTCGCGGCCTCTCTCTTGCACCTGGCGTGCAGGTCCCAGAGGTGATCCAGAAAGCCCTCGAATCGTCCCCCCCAGCACCAAGACGAGCCGCCAGTAACCGAGAGAGTTACCAGAGGAAGCGTAACTGGTGGCTTCCCTACGTCGTCCTCGAATTCGACAACAACCAGGTCCTGGTGGACGCCATGGGCGGTGATCTCTGCAACCCAATATGGAACTATCGTGCCGCATTGTACGCTGATCCGCTCATAATCCTCGGACGCTCGGCTTACGATAATCCTTACAGCGACGTATCACGGACGTCTAATATCTCCGTCTCTGCTTATTTACGGACGGCTGCGGTCGTGCAAAGCCAGGAAGACATGGGAAACGATCTGTTGATGGCACGAGCCCAGATAACGCCGGCGTTAGATGGTCATGTACACACACGTTCCTGATATCTTGACGCTCGTATCTCATTTTCTTCTTTTGCCAGTATGCAACCGATCAATGGTATCCAGCCACCGCTGGCAGCGGCTCCTTCCATCTTAAGCTGGACTACCGCCCTACGCGAGCCGAGTCCCTCACAATCGAGGCGTTTGAGTTACTCAAGGTGATAGGAAAAGGTTCGTTTGGAAAGGTCATGCAAGTACGAAAGAAGGACACCATGCGCGTGTACGCTTTGAAGACGATACGAAAGGCCCATATTGCATCGCGGCCGGGTGAAATAACGCACATCTTGGCCGAGAGAACAGTGTTGGCTTTGGTGAACAACCCATTCATCGTGCCTCTCAAGTTTTCCTTCCAGAATCCAGACAAGCTTTACTTGGTGATGTCATTTGGTGCGTGTTGTTTATCATAGCATCGTCCAACAGAATTTGTATCGATCGGAGTTTAGTTAACGGCGGGGAGTTATTCTATCATTTGCAACGGGAAGGCAAATTCAACCAGGATCGTAGTCGGTTCTACGCTGCAGAACTGCTTTGCGCGCTGGAGCACTTGCATAGCTTCAATGTCGTATATCGTGATTTGAAGCCCGAAAATATCCTACTTGACTACACGGGCCATATAGCCCTCTGTGATTTTGGTATGTCCTCGTCGTGTTCGTCTCCATTGTCACATCTGACATCCCCAATAGGTCTCTGTAAACTGAACATGTCGGAAACGGAGAAGACAAACAGTAAGGCTTACACAATCAGTCCTTGGTGCTGACCATTGATCCTTCGTTTTCTTAAGCATTCTGTGGAACTCCGGAGTATATCGCACCGGAACTCTTGGAGAGTCAAGGTTACACCAAGACCGTCGATTGGTGGACACTGGGCGTCCTTTTATATGAGATGATGGTGAGTACATATTCTTCTTTTCTCGACACGAACTAATTCGCTGCAAGACTGGCCTCCCACCATTCTACGATGAAAACGTGAACACGATGTACCAGCGCATCCTCATGGATCCACTCGTCTTCCCATCTGACATATCTGGGGAGGCAAAGAGTGTCATGACTGGGCTTCTCCAACGCGATCCAACGCGACGCCTCGGCGCAAATGGCGGAGAGGAAATCAAGAAACATGCATTTTTTGCTAAATATGTCGATTGGAACTTGTGAGCGCAACCTCCGGTCGTCTTCATGGTGACCGAGATTAAATATTGATCACAGGCTCTTGCAAAAGAAGATTCAACCGCCTTTCAAGCCGAGCGTGGTAAGCGATTGGAGTAACGAGCCTTTTTCGTTCATTTGCTTACACGTGACAGGAATCGGTCCTCGACGTCGCCAACTTTGATCCCGACTTTACGAACGAGGAGGCCCAAGATTCGGTGGTGGAGGACTCTCACTTGTCTGAGACGGTCCAAGATCAGTTCAAGGGGTTCACCTACAACCCAGCCAACGAACACCTCAGCGAGAGCGTCAACTACGGTCACGTCATGGGATGAACCATGATCCCTAACAGGCAATGGGTCCTTTGCGCCGCCTGCGCTGGTCGTGGTCGCCGCGGATTTGCTTTGGATTCCTCCGTGGAAATTACTATCTGCCCCTTTCTCTGAATCACCATCTCTGTCTTTGTGTCCCATTTCCATTCCTTTGGAAATGTGTGTTCCATGATGGTCGACGTTGGTCCCCCGACGATGACCGAGTTTATAACTTTTGTGGTTCTCGATGTCAGAGACACTCGTATCACTTGAGCGCGCCTATTTTTTTTAGAATAGCATTCGAGGCAAAGGCACTGTATTTTCCCTGTTCATTGCATCGTCGACCATGGACGTATTTATTTTAGGCGTTTTTCCTTCTTTCCTATTTCCATCCTTTCGTGTTCACCAATCCAAGTACTTACTTATGAGGAATGATTTGCTTTTTTTTTACTCAAGTAGTCCCATTTATGTATCACGCGCACGCTAAACCGTCGATGCAATATATATGCATGTACTATGCTTTCGGGTCGACGTCGACGTCGTACCCCAGTCATCTGCTTACTCTGTCTACCATACACCACCCTTTGACATGGATGAGAAAGAGAAAAGAAAAAGAAGACACTTGCAGCAATCCTTGCGCGATCGAGAGCGCCGTCTATGATTTATGCCAGCATGTTGCGTACGTCCCAGCCCCGAAGGCCAGACCAATCAGTCGCACGACCCGTCGTCCACCCACACACCGGCTGATGACGACGTGTCAGTCACACAATATCAAGGAAGCAGATCAGCGAGCGACTTACCCGCACCCCCAGGGACGTCGTTCTCGGTCCACCATTTCGCAGTCCAGAGATGGCCGGCTGAAAAATCGAGTTTTTTTTAAAAAACCAGAGGGTAAAAAGCCGAAACGCGCTTACCGTAAACTGCCTCGTTGCCTCCAACGTACACAGCCTGGGGGGCATCGACACGTTAAACGGGGAATCAGCAAGTTGCAGCGGACGAGCAGAACGTACCGTGGTGTTCCACTGCGCTACGTCCCCACACATGCAAGAGTACGGAGACGTGGGCGTGGGCGCGGGCGCAGAGGTCGACGTCGACGTCGTTGCCTGGGTCATAGTCGTGCTAGTCGTCATCACTACGATAGTCGGGGATGCGACCGTCGATGTACTAGTGGTCGGACTCGGCGGGGCCGTCGACGTCGTCTTCGTGCTAGTTGTCATCACTACGATAGTCGGAGATGCGACCGTCGATGTACTAGTAGCCGGGCTCGGCGGGGCCGTCGACCCAGTGCCCATGTTGTCCCGTATATTGTCCCATTTGCTGTCTGGATAGCTGAAGAGCACACACGTGCGTTGAGTCTGTGCCATCGAGCTCGTTTGACACGGTGGACTTACTGAACGTGGTTCTGCAAGAGCGGTGGTGAGTGAGTGAGTACAAGTCTGAATGTGGTTTCACTCGACTCACCGGCGTCTGATCCAGCTGACCAAACGTCACTCCGGCGGTCCAAACGAGCGACTCCGAGCCTGACTTGTCGCACGAAAGCTACGTAGCAACACATGAGGCAATGAAGGATGATGCTGTTCAAGCGTGCAACGCACCTCCCAGAACATACATCCTCCGAGAGAGTTGGAGATGACATACTCGGCCTTGATCCTCACGATGTCCGGAACGTCGTACGAAACCAGCTCCATCGTGACCGGGTCGTAAGAGTAACTCGCGACGTCCACCAAGTCTTCGAACACCTCTGCACCTGGGAGAGGGAGGTACTTGTAAAAGTAGACGCCGGTTTCGAACGTCCCGGGGCCAACCTAGATCGGACATCAATACGTGTAAACTGGGATGGGATGTTCACCCTTATTCACCCCGTTGTATTGCTGCCCTATCCCGTTTGTATTCTCAAAAGGGCGCCCATAAAGGGGTATTCCTATGGAGTTTCCATTAATACGTCGGTCCTTTCAGGATGAAGGGGAAAAAGACAATACCCATAACAATCTTGCGGGGAGTCGCACCGGAAGAAAGATAGTGGTTGATAGCAGCCTCTGTGTTCACACCCGTCCTCAAACCACCGAAGAGATTTGCTTGGTTGTCGGCCTTGAACAAATAATTCAAGGAACCGAAACATGCTCTTATAAAACGAGACACATACGAACGATAGCCAAGGGCCAGCATAATCATACGCCTTGAAAGAAAAAAAAAATGAGTCCGAGGTGACGCAAAGAAAACAAGATCCACCGCACCATCAAATTCCAGTAAGTAATAGCCTGGTCCAACTCTTCGACTGGGTAGTATGCGTAATTCTGGGATCCTGCTGCCACCGCCGCCTAGAAATCTCGTCGTGATCCGAGCCGCTTAGATAAAGTCCGGGCTTACCGTCAGTTCATAAGGTGTATCGTCTCCGTTTTCGATCGCAAGTTGATCAAACGCATCTCGCAGGGATCTCATGAGATCCAGAAAACCTCCGCCCTGAGCCTCGTTTTCTGGATACTCAAAGTCAATGTCTCTGTATGCGCTCGTATTAGGCATTGAAAAGGGCAAGTGAGCGAGGGGACCTACATTCCGTCAAATCCATAGTCTTTGATCAACTGAACCGCACTCGCGACGAAGCTCGCACGGAGACCGCTGTCCGCGAGGAACGAAAAATCCCCATCCTGGGAATACGTCCAGCCGCCAACAGACAACAAAACCTTTAGGTGTCTTTTTGGCAAAAAAAAAAGTGAGTTGGGAACAAGCATCAAGAAAGCGCGAGACGTATACCGATGGGACAACTTCAATAAGTAGAGCTGGAAGCGGCTTGTCAGCGGCGGGACGAGATCATGAGAACGACCGACGTCACCTGTTTCAAACAGCCATAGAGGTTGTTCCCTGGTTCATTCCAAGAGTCTCCGGGAAAGTGCTTCTTCAGCGGCCGTTAGACGTTTCACCCAGACGATGAGTGGTGACGGGGCATACCTCTTCATCGGCCCAGCTGTCGGTGAGGGATATCTCACCGGTGCCAGGAGACACATCCGCGAACGCATATAGGATGTGCGTCAGCTGGCTTGGGTCGATGTCGGTCGGCTCTGCGACAGATAAGTCACGACAGCGGCGACGAGAGACTGACACGTACGAAAGTTAGCCGCATATATGCCCCTGCGGACGAGAGAGACAAAGTCAGAGGGTCGACAGAGGTTGCAGACAGACTATACCAGTTCGTAAAGTACGCCGCTTGAACGTAGGAAGGAGAATCACCGCGCTGGGTGATGTTGAACGCGTCGTCCGTTGACGTCGGTATGGACGCAGCATACGACGACGCCAGGGTAGACGACAGCGTCAGGGCTGAGATCCAGAAGGAAAGCATTGCATACAGGGAAAGAGAGCACGAGCAAAGTGAGAGTGGAGAGGGTCTCTTTTTGTAAGGACCGCCAAAGCGGACCGGAAAGGTTGTCCTCGGCTCCTAGCATTTTTACTGTTCACTGTGAAAGTTTGGAGACGAATCCACCTCAGAAGGGAGGAAATCAGCGGCTCAGCAACCAACCGATAAGACACGACACGAGCGATGGTAAAGCCAGGGAGGGCTCGGAGATAGGTCGCAACGGGTGTTGGGTCGTCAGGATCAAAAGCACGAGGCACATCGTCGTCGAGGCATAAGATCGACTTACTCGGAACGAAGTTGCGCACCCGCCACGAAGCTCAACGTTCAGGGTCGCGAAGCTCCGATAGCCCCACACCCCTCTTGGACGCTTTAAACAACGCGATTACCATATGAAAGCATTAAGACATGGTTGGGAATGTAATATCGAGCATAGCAACAAATACATGACGCCCGCCAAAAACGGCTTCAAACGAGTGTAGAGGAGGGTGTCAGTTCGGAAATGGATAAGGGTGGCAGGTTTGCGGGGATGGCGATGCAAAAGCAAGGAAACACGACAAAAAGGGGTCCAGAAGAAAAACAGAGCTGATTGAGCAATGCGAATACTGCAAACTAAGGTGTGAAGATAGATAGCAACAGTGGTGAATAGCGACCCAGGACGAAGAGACTCCCGATCTGAACGCCCATGATCAAGGGGGGGGTGTGCAGCAAGGTGGTATAACAGGGATCCACAGGCTGGACCCCCTTCCTAATCACGTATTCAGCGGAAAGGGCAGGATTCCTCGAGTTCGACGCAACGTCACCTTGGTAGACTTGCCAACCGTTCGCTCAGACGGCACACCCCCAATCTTCTCTTCGTCTAAACCAACATTTTATCCACAATGTTACACATCCACATAAATAAGAACCGGTTCTCCAACACCTTCGATCTCCGGAATCACGCATTTCAAATCAAATGCTTTCGCAAGCACTATCTTGAAGATCTTTTGAACATTGATCGATGCGGATGTTGAACAGAAGATTAGCGATGCGTGCATTGCCCGCGCAAATCGCTTCGCCTGCGAACTCATCGGTGGATGGATCCGAACGAATCAACGTATGAGCAGACCTGTTTGGTAATCTCCTCCTGTTCATCCCGCGGGAAGGTTGCAAACGTGTCAAATTTCGTCCCAATTAAGAATGGGATTGCGGTCTGCGAAAGGACATGTAAGTTTCCTTTGCAACAACACTTCGTTTTGGACGCCATAAGGTCGAGGTTTGCTACAGCGCCTTGCTGACACGTCCTCGCAAGCCAGGACATACGACGTCGCGTAACCGAATAGTGCATTCATCGACCCACCTTGTTGAACCCCCGTGCCTGCCGATACCACTCTTTCACCGAGTTCAGCGTCGACTTTCGCGAAAGGTCGAACATGAAGAGGATGGCAACGGCGTCATTGCAAACAAGCGGTAGCATGTTCACGAATTCTCGCTGCCCTCCAAGGTCCCAGATGGAGAACGTGATTGTTGTTCGTCGTACGGATATTGTCTTCTCCATGAAATTAACGCCTGAAAATATGTTGTTGAGAAGGGAAGAGAGGTGGATGAACCGAAATACGAACCCAGCGTCTGGATATAATCTTCATCGAAACTGCCCTCCACATATTTGACCATGAGACTGGTCTTGCCTATCTGTGAATCCCCGACCATTCCAACTTTTATGACCACGCTGTTCTTCTCCTCGTTGTTTTCGACCAATGGATGGAGGTTTTGACCGCTGGGGCCAGCCAATGAGGAGGAGGAAGTTGAAGTCGTGGGGGCGGACATAACGGGGCCGAGTGGGGGTTGGATCGAATGGAAGATTTGCTGGAAGCTTCAAGGGTACCTTTTGATAACTAGGGTATAGAGTGGTAGTGAGAAATAGGAGGGATCGATAGGGAAAAAAAAAGTGATAGGAAAAAAAAGGAAGGACGCGTGCTGTGTTGCGTTGGCGAAGCGGTTTCGATAAGCGCTCCAGGTCAGAAACGACCAGCCTACGAGCAGAACTGAACCGTAAACGACTGGAAATTTTTGCTTTGTCGTCCGTCAACAACCAACGCAGAAACAGACGAGAGAGTGTAAGTAGAACCTGTGTCACAACATGCCCCCACAAGTTCGCAGGCTCGGCTGGCACAGTCTGAACCTCCATGCGACGCACTATGATGTCGGACATGGCTGATTTTTCGCTTTTTTTCAACCCAGTGGTCCATCATGTATCCCCCGCGTGCTTCTGATCAAGCCCTACATCGGTGATACACCCTGAATTTCGTTGTTATTGCTAAGGACAGTTCACAAAGACTACGCTAGCCTACTGAGAACAATGCGGAAGCCTAGCATCTCACAACTCATAACTCATATGAAATGACGCCCATATACAAGGTTACCCTATGTTTATTCTCCGATGTAAGTCGCAACAATATTGATCGTAGTAACGTCTGCGCCATCACTGCGTACGAGAGAATTCCAGCCTGCCCAGGGACCTGTTCACCGCATGTATCATTCTACAGGCTTCTTCAGGGACCAGTCCATCGGCATCAGTTCAATCTGCTTGCCACGCAACTGATTCCTAGTTTCAAGGATGCAAGTTGAAGATTGTTCGACGCAATACATTCAACGCTATGTTTGACGATATCTGCGCACGACAGCACAACAATTCGGACGTCAACGGTACGAAATCTATTGATATGTACCAAGTGCTTCTTTTTATAATGCAATTGACAGGGACTCATACTCAGTATGATGCAATACAGTGCGCCTATTGCACAACTATCACAGACCTTCGCAGCGCCATGCGCACAAATTCACCGACCGTACAACGAGGGCAGGTATGGTATCTCCTGAT
>JBBPOL010000330.1:0-15022 GCA_038091435.1 Leccinum variabile | reverse complement strand
GACCCAAGGGGAAGATGTCGCCCTGGACGTAGTTTCCCGAATAAGGGTCCCAACCGCCCGCACCTTGATAAGGGGTTGGCTGGTACGCATATCCGCGAGGGGGAGGTGGGTGGTCACCGAGGGGACTCTGGCTCTGGTGGTGTTGGCGGGGATGGGTGGGTGAGAGAGGGATGTCGGGTAACGGAGAGTCGATGGCGGATACGCGGGAGGGACCGGATGGGACGGGGCGGGGAGGGGGAGGAGCGTCGTTGAGGATTCTGCTGAGGGACATGGTTGATAAAGCGCTCGGAGAAGAAGAAATGCGGGGAAGAACAGTCGCGATGGAGCTGGGTGTATGCGTGTAGGAAAGATTGAAGTTGTGGTAGTTGTTAGATGTTTTAGGCAAGTTTTTGGCGGGGATGAGAGATGGGTGGTGGCTGAGGAGTGCGCTTGAGAGGGCGATGGCGGGAATTGCGCAGGCATTTCGTTTTGTTGTTGGATTTAGCTCGCATCGGTACACTTCCAAATTCGGAAACTCCAAGTCACCCGTCCATTCTGGGCGGACGAGGCCACTCTAATCTACGCATCGTCCGGGTAAAGCATCAACTCGGGTCGTACTTTCTCGTCAAACTCTTCTCCACTAAGGTATCCCAGTGCTACAGTCGCCTCTTTCAGCGTAGTCCCTTCCCTGTGTGCCTTCTTGGCGCACTTTGCGACGTCTGCAACGCCCCCGGTTAGTAAAAAAGGAATACAGCGCCACATGACGGAACACTCGCTGTCGTAGCCCAGGTGGCTGTTGAGAATCGTGGCCAACATCAGACTTTCGTTCAGCAAGTGGCTGATGCGCTTCTCATTTGCCTGAATCCCGACCACACAGTTCTTGGTGAAAGAACGCGATGCTATCATTCACACGTCACCCACGTCGGATTCGGCAAACATATCCGTGACGCACCGTCAGACAGAAGCCGTATGCTCTGGAGCACATTCTTGATGATGACAGGCTTGAACACATTCAACTAGACGACACACGTCACCGCTCCAGTCTGCAGACCAATGTGAAGATGCAGTACCTCAAATTGGCCACTGGCCCCTGCCACGCTCACGGTGGTCTGATTACCCATGACTTGGGCAGCGACCATCGTGACTGCCTCGCACTGGGTCGGGTTGACCTTGCCGGGCATGATACTGCTGCCTGGCTCGTTTTCAGGGAGACTCAGCTCGCCGAACCCGCAACGAGGGCCAGAACCAAGGAAGCGAATATCGTTGGCAATCTTCATCAACGAGCAAGCAATGACGTTGAGAGCACCGTGGGCTTCGACGAGGGCATCGTGACTAGCAAGCGCTTCGAACTGTCGTGGCAGGGTCAGTTCATTGCATTGCTCTCGTGGTAGATGGAACACTTGCCTTGTTCGGTGCTGTCTTGAATTCGAGACCCGTGATCTTTGAAATTTCAGCGGCCACTTTGACGTCGAACCCTTTCTTGGTGTTCAGCCCCTGTCGGAAGCGTCGAACGGAGGACAAGCTGCAAACAACGGTGCCAAACTCACTGTGCCTACTGCAGTCCCACCCTGTGCGAGAAAGCTCAGGCGAGGAATGACTGCCTTGACACGCTCGATTCCGTTGTCGATTTGTTGAACGTAACCGCTGAACTCCTGGCCAAGAGTCAAGGGAGTGGCATCCTGTGGCGACCAAGTGATCAGATGAGGAGAATTTCGTGTTCAAGTGCACGTACCTGTAGGTGTGTCCGTCCAATTTTGATGATGTCCTTGAACGCATCGGCCTTGGCATGGAGAGCATCTCTGAGTTCTGTGAGTGCCGGGAGCAAAGAATGGCGAATTTCCGTTACGGCCGCGACATGCATGGCTGTGGGGAACCTGCATATATGGAATGAGGGGGGACAAGGGGCAGGAAATGGCAAGGGCACTTGCGTGTCATTACTGCTCTGGCTCATGTTGACGTGGTCATTGGGATGGACCGGGTTCTTGGAGCCCAGGACTCCGCCGAGCAACTCGATGGCACGATTTGAAATAACCTTGTGACAGATCTGAGAAGAAATTCTAGAAAAGAAGCACCGGGCCGACCTCGTTGACGTTCATGTTGCTTTGAGTACCGCTTCCGGTCTGGAACACGACGAGGGGAAAATGGTCCATGAGCTTGCCTGAAATGACCTGAACTGAAAAAATAAGCGAAAGAAGAGGGCGGAGGAGTGAAACGACGTGCGTCGTCCGCCGCCTTCTGTATTATGTCGCCAATTTTTGGATCCATGCCATAGCCGACATTCACGGCGGCGGCGGCTTTTTTGAGGACACCAAAAGCCTTGATCAGCGGGGGTGGTAGTCGTTCGGCGGGACCACCGATGTCAAAGTTTTGGAGGGAGCTGAGAACGCGATGAGCCAAGAGGGAGTGAGGGAGAGAGAGAGAGGACGTGCCGTTGTGTCTGTGCACCCCAATACCGGTCTGCAGGGACTTGCAGGTCGCCAAAAGTGTCGCGTTCTTGTCTGTATGACTGGAACGGGCGTGTGAGCGGGTGTCGGGGAGGCGGACGAGACGCGTACCATGAGACGGGATGAGGTAGAGAAGATCCTGCGCTGGAAGACGAGAACAAGATGAGTATAGATCAATCACGTGTGCACGGTACAAACCGTAGAGGCTTGAGGAATGCGTAACATGGCGATCAAGACGAAAGGACAGGACGTTTCTCTCGGTCCCGCACTTTCCGAGTTTCCCCGTGCCCACGCCGTCCTAAATGCCGTGAGCGCGGTCGCCTCGTGTCACTCACCGGCAACGGCCCGCGCTCACCCTCCACGCCGATACCGACGCCGTCCCCGACGCTCCCTGCGACACCGATCAGCGAGATCGTCAGAACCGGCTTCGTATGCGACATACCCACGTGATTCTCGCAAGGTATGTACACCTGAATATAGCTCTTGTCCACCTTTCTTCTTGCCAACAGCATCCCCCTCCTCCTCGCCCTCTGCTACATCATGTCGTCCCTCGCATCCCAGGTCGTCCTCCACCCTTACATCTCCCAATCCCTCAAGTATGGTGCAACCAATGTCGGCAGAGACAAGGTCCGTCCGATCCCTGCGTATTCTCTCCATGCAACTCACTCCCTCCTCAGCTCTACCGCACCGTGCAGTACTTTTCGCGTTTCCTTGCCTGGTTTCTCCTCTCCCGCGGAAACAAGGCAGAGGCTGCTCGCTGGAATGCTCTCAAGAGTCACCTCGCCCTTGGTCGAAAGCGTGAGTGCTCTCTCGCCCGCTCTACCTCCCTGGGACCTGACCCACCCAGTCATGCGTCTGGGAAAGCCCGTTGAGCACCTTCAGGCCGCCCTACGCGCAGCCCAATCTTCCACACAGCTCGTCGAACAGGTCACTACCATCAGTCGGCAACTTGCCTACTTTGGGTACCTCACTTATGACGCCATCGTTTGGGTGAGCTTGCTTCGTTCATGTACTCATTGACAAGTCTTACGTCCACTCTTTTCTCAGGCGAATGCAGTAAAGGTCCTCACCCTCAAGCCCTCCACTGCTCAAAGAGTCGCCACCATATCAAATCGATTCTGGCTTTCCGGAATCTTGCTCAGCATTACCCATGGTCTCCTTAAGGTCAGAAACGTCCTCGCTCCCTAACAGATTTCGGCTTGATACCCAGTCGTAGGCTGGTCGGCTTGCCCAGGAAGCAAAGAAGCTTCGTGCCTCCGACTCTTGGGGTGAAAAGGATCTCGGAGATCTGGCTCAGCGCGAGGTGAAACAGCTTGCTCTCGAAAAGTATGGAAGATATTCTCCACTCCCTTCTCTTGGACTGATCACCGCCCAGAATGCGTTCGGATACGCGCTACCAATTTATCATAGACATCCTTGATGTTTCGATACCAGCCACCAACCTCGGCCTCCTCAACGTCAACGATGGAATCGTAGGCCTTGCAGGGTAAGTATTTGTGCATCTCCTCGTGTTCGTCATGATGTGACCCCGTTCCAGATTCGTCTCGTCTCTCATGGGAGTATATGCTCAGTGGGTGGCAGTGAATGGTTCCAAGTGAGAATGGCCGCAAGCTCTGAAATGCCTTGCATGGGAGCGCGACTTGGGAATGTTGTATTGTGTATTGGATGCATCCTAGCGGTTTTCATTACACTTGAAGCTCGATCATTGCGACTTGTCTTGTATTCAAAGTAAAATAGCACTAGAAGGATCGCTCTTTAGGGCGGGGCCACATTTCTATCTCGCAGACGTAGGTATTCCTTGCGTACTATTTCCATGGCATCTGGACCGGTACTGCAATTGATTGAGACGAGTCACTTTCTTCGTTAAACGATATAACGGAATAAAAGAACATACTACTGAAGCAGACACTCTTGCAGTGACTTGTATTTCTTTCTGCAAGTCCATGCGACCGAGAGAGTCCGTCCTTCCGCACACTCTGCAAATTCTGGAAACCGTCAAAAGGCAGCTACTAGATATTGCAGTGAGGTTATTTACCTTTGACAATTGGGTCACACTCCCTCAAGGCGCGTGCCTTTGTGGTCTTCAGGAGAGTATCCTCCTCTCTTCGTGAGAGGGCATTCATACAGAAACAAGTCTTGTCGGCGCGGGAACTCGCGAAGATACATCATGTACATTTATTTATAGATGCTGGGATTACTAAGTTACTAATACAGTACTAACAGTCAAGCCTCTGCGGCATAGCTCCTCAACGTCCGTCTGCCATGTCAGTCACTCAGGCGCTAAGACCCCTTCTGCGTCGTTCTCCAGTCTCTTGGACCCAAGCTAGGTGTCTGGCAACACCCTCGTCGGTCACCACTCCCAAAGCGAAACCCGAATTTAGTCACGCGCTAGACAACGGACCTTCTCTGGATGATTTCATATCAGGCGACACGGAGCCTGCACAGAGAGTGGTCCTAGGAAATACAAAGGGGCAAGCACCTCGCAAACCATGTAGACGCCGCGTAACCTGACAGTTTCTCCCAGCCCCCGTCTCCCCGAATTCCTGAAAACCAAGATACCATCCGGGAGCTCTTTCCATAAAATCAAGAACGATTTGAGGGGCCTTAATCTGCACACCGTATGTGAGGAAGCTCGTTGTCCAAACATAGGAGACTGTTGGGGAGGTAAAGAGGGTGTGTCGGAGGAGGAAGGTCGGCGGGCGGCTACTGCAACGATCATGGCAAGGAGAACTCTCATAGCCCCTTTCCACTCACTCGCTAACTCTAGTTTCAGCTCATGGGTGACACTTGCACCCGTGGTTGTCGGTTCTGTTCCGTGAAGACCTCACGAGCACCACCTCCATTGGACCCTCACGAGCCAGAACACACAGCGGAAGCCATCTCTAGATGGGGCCTCGGGTATATCGTACTGACCAGCGTGGATAGAGATGGTGTGTTGTTGACGTTGTCATCACCAAGAGTATATCGTTTACATCCATCCCAGACCTCGTAGATGGGGGGGCTCATCACTTTGCAGAAACGATTAGAAAAATCAAGCAGAAGCAAGTTCTTTTGGCCTCCCGTTATCCGAGGCCATAGTCAATAACATCATTCCAGGGCACCCAACATCCTCGTTGAAGCCTTGACTGGTGATTTTGCTGGCACGCTGGAACACGTCTCCATCGTCGCCAAGTCGGGTTTGGATGTTTATGCACACAATGTCGAAACTGTCGAAGCGCTCACTCCCTACGTGAGAGATCGCAGGGCAACCTTCCGACAAAGTCTGAAGGTTCTTCAACATGCCAAGAAGGAAGGAGTGCGGGTAACCAAAACCAGCATGATGCTTGGCGTTGGCGAGACCGAGGACCAAGTCATGGATGCACTCCGAGGTCAGATTTTCTTGTCTGGACAACACGATAGCTCGTAATGACGTTCCGCTCATCAGAACTGCGGAAGATTGATGTCGATGTTGTGACCTTTGGCCAATATATGCGCCCAACGAAACGTCACATGAAAGTTGATCGATATGTCGAACCCGCCGAGTTTGACCGGTGGAAGCGTGTTGCCGAAGACATGGGATTCTTGTACGTGGCTAGTGGACCATTGGTTCGAAGCAGCTACAAGGTGGGTCAAGCGTTGGCACTTGTGTTGATGTGTTTTTGACCTTGCACAGGCTGGAGAGTATTTCATTGAGAATGTCTTGAGAGGCAAAGCGACGGAGAAGCGGGCAGAGAAGCTCGTTGTAGATGAGGCGTTTACCTCCAGACAAGGTTCGATATAAGCTTCTCATTACTCTCTACTTCATGTTCTGTCGCTGCTGCGATGCCTGGTAATTATAATAGCACATCTCTCGTCATCACCGCGTGCACCCACGTTGTCTCACCCTCCTATCATCAAGCATTCGCCCACCGTGTGCACCCGCTCTCGTCTCACTGTACGTTCACCTGTGCGCACCCTCCCGCCCTCACGACAACGACGCGACGACACAGGCGGTGATGGAGCGCAACCAACAAAATGATGGAAGGCGATGGTAGATTACATCCGGTCCAATAAGAAGACGACAAGTGGGAAATGCCAATGATAGAAAGGAACTAATTCTGCTTCAACTTGAACGTCGTCGATGGGGATCTCGGGCTGGGAATGTACACCCCGCATAGGCTGGGTATCAGCCAAGCTATCCTTGAGGTCCTTGAGCTCTGCGTCGACCTATTCTTTACCATAAACTTCTTCTATGGGCACGTCCTTTGCCATGGAAATGGGAAGTTCGTCGAGTTCGTCGTCCAAAACTAAGCAATCTGCGTAGGATTCCAAGGACACTGGCAGGATGAAACGTTGAATCGAGCAACCACGACATCGTGGGACGACGTGCGGTAACGTGCACGAACATCTGCAAAGAGACGATGCATAGCGAACATACTCACCATAGTCATTGTGTACAATTGCCTGAGCGACGTTGAGTCTATCAACACTATAATTCCACCAACCTCGGGTCTCCATCATTCTCGCAAGCAAATTGGGCGTAACGGCTTCGAAATCTTGCAAGACATCGCACATGCGCGGATCGATTGACACAGGTCGGAATGGAAATCCTATTACTTACGCGTCTTCAGTTTGCGCGGGAGATTTGTCGTTCGCTTTGCGATTTTCACAAAAAATGGTGTGAGCATTCCTAATAGATCCTCCCTTTGGTTGTGTGCTTTTTTTTCTGATCAACTATCCAAATCGTGTTATGATAGAGATACCCTCTCGCCCCTGGTTGGGAGAGGTGGAGCATGAACCCTGACACGCAAGGTATTCAAGTGAGTGTCTGACTTGGTCCTGCTGTCCGTTCATTACTATAGGGACGTCGGGTCCTGGTTGGCCGTCCTCACGATCTCGAGCGTCTTGGTCTTGGGGTTGTAGCCCTGCATCGCGCACGATTGCCCCGCCACAAGAAAGAAAAAGGCACATGTCAATTGAGCGCTCAGTCCGACTAGCATTCCCCGCGATGGCGGAAAAACGAAACCGACTAGGACGTAACAAAAGAAAAAGAAAAGAGACACGTACGAGTCAGTCCCACCGTGACCCGGAACATTGGATGGCGGCGGTGGTTGCGTTGAACTCCATTTTGAGAGCGTCGAGCGATCCCCAGGTCAGTCACCAAGGACGCCGTTACCTGAGCCACGGAGAGAGCTAGTGGAATGGTCGAGCCACGTAATATGAATGGAATTTTAATCGTGATAGAGGTCGCGATAACGTTGTGTGAAGGATGCACCACTGTTGAAGATAGCGGCTTGGAGAGCGATGCGTTCCTCTGGGGTGGTAGTCTTGACGTAGTTGGCCTCGGCAGGGTTGAGCGCATTCACGTACGCTTGGAGTCATAATCTCCTTCGATATGTAGGGCTCGAGGGCATCGCAGCCGTAGGGTAGAGTGTGGTTCATCATTGTAGGAGGTGGTGGACAAAGACAAGTAAGTTATTTCACGATGAGTCTTCTCGTATTCCATATTTATTGCGTGTGCAAGCTACAGCAGTATCATTCCCGAACACGTTCCTCCAAAGATTACATTTAGTACTACAACGTTTATTCACACCTATTCAGTATTCAGACAGCGCGAGCACCTTGCCTAGACCACACGAGTCAGTTCCAAAATCTTGGCCTCTTTAGATCGCGCAGGTGACTTGCCTATGTTCGCATACGGACTCTTCTTCCGGCCCCCGAGCAGTTCCATATCGCCGCTATCAAAGAAGGAATAGCCCGCTGTATGTCATACACGTTGATCAGCCGATAGTCCTTAGCAATCAGAATCATGGGATGCGACTGACTCATCGTGTCCTCGTAACCATCGGTATAACCATCGTCCGAATCGTTGCTCTGACCGTTGATAGGTCGCCCCGTCTTGGAGTCGCGAAGGATGCCGGAATGGTCAACGAATGGTGCTGGCCTCTCGTTAGCTGACATGTACTGTTGGATCAGGATGCGCTGGATCTCCAACAAGTAACTCTGCAACGTGTCCAAGAACCGCCTCGTCTGAAGGTGCTTCGACGACGCCACGCTACGCGTGCCTCCAGCATCAGATCTATACAAAACACACAAGCCGATCATGATACGCACATGCTTATCCCGTTCTCTTTGATGATGTAACCGATACCGTACCCATCAGCGGCAACAGGACCAAATCCGAAAAGTCGAAGCGCAGGGTTTCCACAGTTAGACGTCGAGATGATAGATGTGCCGAGCAAGCCCCAGCCTGGGTCCGCAAATATGGATGGCAGTGGCACAGCTTGATCGTTCGTCGCGGCGCTCGGAACAGGATCATCGGGGAGGGGGTTGAGGTTCCCACTCAGCTGGCGTTGGTAAAGGCAATATAGTGCATATATATGTCTAGTAGTTAGGGTGTGAGCATAACTGACCAACGTCGCCCCTCCCAGACTGACCTGTCTTGGCCGAGACCTTGACTGCACTCTTTCGTCAGAGCGACGTGATGTTCGCATGCTCTGCGCAGACTAGCGATCTTCCGTACGTTGGAAGCTTCTGAGAAAAACGTCTACAGAACCAGATGAGATGCCCAAGAGAGTGGAGAAGACGGAAATAACTGACTTTGGTGAACTCCACGCTCTCCGGCTGAACGGTTCGGATCGCCTCTGTCCGACCATGCAGGAACGCTTTCGTCATCGCAGGTTCGTACGTGCACTCCGTCCTTCCTAATGATGATTGATTCTACAATTAGTTTCGTCAACACCCAGGCGGCTCTACTGACCGTAAAGACCAAAGTACGCTGCCTGGAACGCCATTTGCACGAACGCATCCGGGCTGAGTAGATGGCTAGTAATGAAGTTCTTTCCGTACCCTTTGAATTCCAGGGCTTGGCAATCATTCTGACATATCAGGTCGCTCAGCCTCGTTTCCGCAAACCGGATCCCAACGCGAATTTGAGGCGTTAGCGTCCAAATAAGTTTGACGGGGCTCGTATCATACTTGTCGAGAACATAACGGATTCGTTCCCCTGGATTGGCTTTGGGTGGTTTGTAGGACCTGGCATGAGGGGAAAGCGGAGCATGGAATAGCGTAGGAGCTGACGGGTTGATGGAGCGCGCTAACAACATAAGACCCTCTGTGAACACGTCGGCTGCAAATCTGATAATGGTCAAGGCTTCGTAAGAAATAGGTATCGAGCACGTACCTGAGAACAGTATGACCATCTACGCCAGTGTGCTCAAAGTTGATTCCAGCAGCCCCATCCGCGCAAACGATGATCTGAAGCTGTCTCCACACAGTGATGAGTGGATGAATCGCAAAAATAGGATACATTCACGAACTTTGTCGTACCATCTATTGGTACACGTTCCCACCTGAACTCCTTCTCGAAGATCGTAGGTCCCACACAAAAAATTGGAGCAGAGCGCCGCCAAGTCTTCCCCATTCGTGCTTTGCGCGTTGTTGCGCTGGCTATCGACGCCGTCACGAGCAGGCGCGGCGTCGTCGAGACAGACGACGAACAGTGCATCGTCGATGAGACTCAAGCAAGCGGCGTTAGTTCGGTCCTCTGCGAGCGCTTGGCGCAACTGTGACCAAGTCTTACGGTTCTCTGTGGTGAGAACTCCGATGGAAGACCGGGCAGCCTTGACGTCGTTCGAGATGAGGAGAACAAACGGGATATGAGCGAATAATTGACGAACCTCGGTGATAGGAGTCTTGTCGGCATCCTGAAGGATGGCCTGAAGGTTCCGCAGAACCTCGCGTTCGGTCAACAGAGGCCGATTGTCCTCGTCGAGGACGGCGAACCAGTCTGATCAAACCAGATGATTCAAACCACACACGAAAAGGAAAATATGTTTGTCATACTTACAAAACTGACCTCGTCTGAGGACGACGATATGGCGGGCAGCTTCGTTCACGACCATCTTACACCCCCTCTATTCGCGTACGATTCGTTGTCAGTCCGTGACGATGGTCAAGCGTAAATCCGCACCTGTGTTGGAATCCGCGCCGTTCCGAACAATCTCGTGTACTGGTCCATGTCGAGAGGACGCCCGCGGACGGCATCGGGGTCAAGTTGTCCTGCACGCAAATCATGAATGAAGCCGAGGGAAGAGATGATGAGCGCGGCAGCGCGAGGCAGCTGAGAACCTCGATCAGGGGTGGGGTCATTCCTTGGGAAAAATGTCAACGGTCGATAGACGATCTCAAGAGAGTAGACACGAACTCGAGCACAAAAAAGGGATTGAGAGCGAGAACTACGGGATCGCTGTGTGACAGGTAGCTCTCGTACCTGTATCGGCGTCAATGAGTAGGTGTGACTTGAAATAGCAGAATCGTGATGGAGTCTCACCAGAAATCCTCGATATAGCTGTATGACAGAAGGTCGGCGCTACTTCTAGAACGTGATCGATGAGAGACGTTACCTTGCTCTCCCTGCAGCCCACTGCTTAAGACGCTCTTGAAGGGCAGGACCGTCTCCCTCGAGAAAGTTCTGAACGGCACGGGTGGTAGCGGCATGTTCCTTGTCATCTTGAAGGCCGCGTAGGGCGGTCAGATATCGCTTGCAAGTGTCCTCAAGAGAAGGAATGGGTAACTTTGGGAGGGCATCCTGGTTTGCAAACGTACGGCCCGGAATCGGGGTGTTGGCTTGGAATTTCGTGGAGGTCATGGGATGGAACTGAGAACTGACATGACTCAGGCCTCAGGGGGAAGCTAAAAGTACGCCGTCCGAGCTAGCTCTCATCGGAAAGAGTGCGGAGATTGGCGCAGCGTCACCAGACTAACCTTAGACTGACAAGCTCCGACCGGCAAACACGGAGCATCGTCATGACAAGATATCTACTACGACGAGGTCCTTGTTTCATGGAACCAAGAACGAACAAACCTAACAGTTTCCCGTGCTACATACCCGAACCCAACAGAATAATGCTAGTCATGGTGTTGTGGGTATCGTTCACAAACATGTGATTTTTCCGGGACTTCTCAGCTTCATTTCAGCAGCTTTGCCACGATCTGACTCTGCAGTCTTCGATGTGAGTACATATTTTCACATTGTAGTGTTGCTCATATGAATGGACTGGTTTGGTTTACGGTGTCCTCTGATGCGATTCATGCGAATTATTCGCCACTGAGTTTCGGAGGTCGACTAAGGT
The DNA here is from genome assembly GCA_038091435.1 of Leccinum variabile. Taxonomy (NCBI): domain Eukaryota; kingdom Fungi; phylum Basidiomycota; class Agaricomycetes; order Boletales; family Boletaceae; genus Leccinum; species Leccinum variabile. The sequence continues at coordinate 3,507 of JBBPOL010000330.1, read as the reverse complement.
CGTCAAGATACTAGGGATCGATCCGTCCCATAATCACGAGGCTATCAACTTGCGCGCTTCGATTCGGATAGAGTCCGCCTACTTAATACCAGGGATATTGTCTTCTATGAACAATACCACCGCAATATTTCCTGTTCATGATCGCGAACCCGGCACTGAAGTGACCCTGTGTCAGCACCGTCAGATCACTCCACGTCGCTAAAAACGTACCTGGCGGATAATCTAATTCGTCATCTCCCAGGTACCATGCGCCTGTGTCAAAGAGGTCACAGAACGGCGTTGAACAAACGGCATAGGAACGAGTCCAATGAGAGAAAAACAAAGACACCTACGATCGCCCGTCATGTACTTTTCGTTGTACGTCGAACCGTCTCCAAGCCAATAAAACCGATTCCGGGTGTCGTCCAGATACTCGTAGTTATAATCCTCCCAGCGGGGATGCTCGAGGGCACGTGCTGCATGTGAAGACGAGCCCGGCCACAGCCCGACGTTGCGACCATCTTCCTTGCCCAATTTGTACCACGATCGGCATTTGGCAGCAAACACGGTCTGAGAACCATCAACAAGGTTCACTCCGCTCTCGTATCAGAATACCACAAACACCTACCCCAGGGAAATATGCCTATAGATCGCCAATCAGCGTCCACGAGACCGATTCAATGACAAATAAAAGGGTATCACTTACCTCGAGATACCGATCAAAGTCTTCCACAGCTTCCTGTTTGACCTCAATGCTTTTGAGTCGCTCACGCTGCATCTTGAGCAGAACGGCGGCAGCATATTCAACCTCGCGTTCGAGGATGACTAACAGGGCACCGACGCCAATAACAGAATTGGGGCCGAGTGAGTTGAACCAATTGGGAAATCCGTTAGTGCATATCGAGAGATACGTTTCAGGGTGCGGGTCATATCGTTGTTGCAACGTCAGGCCAGATCGACCGACGACAGGGAAGGAATACTTGTAACTGGTGTCGTAACCTTAGTAAAATCAATGTCAGCCCTCTACCTGCATCGTAAACGTCAAATCTTACCGGTGGCACAAATAAGAATGTCAAGCTCGTAGTGTTGTCCATCCGCAGTTTCAACGCCGGTAGGCGTAATTCGTCGAATGTCCTTCGGGACGAAATCAACCTGACAACCATTGCTCTCGACAACCATCTACTTGCGTTTCTCGAAACACGTACGTTGTCTTCGCATAGGGCATCTAGAAACCCAGGACCAGGTGTGAGTCTGCGGCACGCGGGAGGAAAACCGGGTACGACTGGGGTACAATGAAGTCAAATGAGCATGACTATTACTAACAAAGGAGAACACTCACTATGATCAGCTATCCAAGGTTTCTTGGCTAATCGTTGCTTCATGTAAGCCATGAATGTATCGCGGTCACACAGCTCTCGCTCAGGGTTCCGCAAGGTGTAATTGTGCGAAGACTAGCAGATTTCAGCCTAACGAAAACGGACGCAAAGGAGTTTGGGTACTTACATTGATCTCAACGTGCAAGCTATGATGAAATTCCTTGTAGAATGTTGCATCACGGAACTTGGCCTTGTCTTTCTCATCAAACGTATCTTGCATCTGGAGGTGAGTACGAGTGGCCACGTGCAAATTCGTCAGGGCGTACAGTTCCTAGCAATACCAGGATCACGTCCGATCATCTCGGCAATTTTGTCAGCGATACCTGGAGGCACCACCCAAGTCTTCCCGCGAACGAAATTGTACAATCTTCCGACATAGGGCTGTATTGCTGGAACAATCTGCATCGCCGATGAGCCCTAGATGGCATCCAGTAAGATCTCTAAACCGATCACGGAAGATGGGACGCAGCAAACGTACCACGCCGATTATGCCCACCGCTTTATCATTCCAGTCCTTGACGCCTTCTCTCCAATTGTCCGTATCCCAGTCAGCCGAGTGTATCAATTTACCCCTAAAGTCGTGCAGTCCCTCGATGTCCGGCCACGACCAGCGGCTCAGGCAACCTGCACCACAGAAAACGAAATCTGCGATATGATCAAACTCCTCGTACGACGGGTTCTCGTCCGAATGTTTGGGTCCTGGCCGACGGATCCGCAGGTGCCACTTTCCCTCGGCCTCATCGTATCGCGCATGAGTGAGTTCATGCTTCAGTTTGATGTAGGGAGCGAGCCTGTATTTTTCGACCACGCGTTCCAAATATGCACGAATTTCTGGTCCGGATGAATACAACGACGACCACTCAGGCTAGGGCACATCAATATGAGTGCGTACGAGAACTTGTGATTTACTTACGTTTACCTCGAACGTGAATTGGTACTGAAAAGTCGTCATTATAGACAAGAATGATCACAAGATTAATAGTAAGACAGCGTACTGCATGGGAAGGCACGTCACAAGAGACACCCTGGGTGAAGAGAAAATGACTCGGAGCTCAACCTGCAGTACTAAGTGCGCCAGAGAAAATTAACGAACAGGGTATCTATTGGAGTACCATGTTCCTCCAACACCAGCATTTTTCTCATAAATGGTCATATCGATGTTTTTCACCCTTTGGGGGAACCTATTGGGATTGCGATCTATGTTAAAACGAGTTGCAAGTTGATTGTATCAGATGTACCTGATACCTGCCGCAATACCGCTGAAACCAGCACCGATGATAACCACATTCATGGGCCGGCTTTCGTCAATTGAAAATTGCCCCAGCGAATATGCAGAACCTTGTGTACAAGTACTAGCCATGTCGAATCAGTTGCAGTGGCTGGCGCCGTTTCGCGTGGGCGGTGAAAGATGTTGAGAATGGACTAAGCAAGACCAAGGGCAACGAGCGCCGCGGACGGGTTTGTTAGGCTGTTATCTATCGCTCAGCGCAGGGCGGTCAACATACAAATGAACGGATTTACCACGAGACTCGAAATTTGACTAAATTTGTACCCAGGTGAGAACACATTGAAAACAATGACACATCTCGACATCGTGTAGTCACGATGTACTAAATTGTTCAATGTCGCTCTGAAGAGGAAGGGGCTATTGAACGTCAACGTCGACCGTATATACACTGCCCATCGGTTTCGTCGACGGTGTACCTGCCCCAATCTGACGCGAAATCAGGTTGTCTGGCTATGCTCCTACTGACGGGAATGGATGTTGGCACGACGAAGTTATTCGGCTGAAAAGGCTTAGAAAAGGCATACCTTGACGCGCATCTCGGATACGTACGGCCTTCATCTTCTTGCTCCGGCGTATCTGATAAATCAGAAACATGGGGTTAGGCGTCGTTTCACACGAGCCTTTTATGTAGCGTTGGTACACTCGCATAGTGGTAGGCTGATGCGGCAGGATCTCGTACAGACTTCGAGGGGTGGTTACCCTGTATCCACCAGTTGCATTGATGTCATGGTTTGCAGAATTGCCATGGAAGTGATACTATACCGTACAATAACTTCGGCAGTCATGCTGGTTCGGCACCTCCATAGAATACACAATTGCGCACACATTTCTCATCATCCAAACCGCTACATTATATCTACTATG
>JBBPOL010000329.1:0-15028 GCA_038091435.1 Leccinum variabile | reverse complement strand
CCATCACCTCACCCTCGTCTTCAGCTTCGTACCTCCACCCTTCACAAAGAATCGAAGGTGTCGCATCTCCGGACATGATCCAGCGACATTTCCGGAACACGCTCAAGTACATACATTCGAAGAAGACGTCGGAGAATCCGGGGCGGTATGACGAGGTGGAAGTCGTTGGGGCGTTTTTGAAGATGGGGATCACGCGGTAGCAACTTTTTTGCTGGGTACGTATAGACGCTGGGTGGATGCAGTGGTTTGTCGATTTCGATCTGTCGATACCGTTTTTTGTCGTCGTTTTACATAGCCAAGACCCTTTTGAACTGATTACGTCAAAGTGTTGCAAAATCTTGCCAGAAGAACACAGAATGACGCCGGTTGGCACAGCAGCCGCTCCTGTGCAAACGAACAATGCGGAAAAAACGAGGCTGCCCCATGTCAAAGTTGCGGCGAAGTCGCCAACATTCTCACATTCTTCTTTCCATTTGCCAATCCCTTCCCCCTCACCGTCCCAAGCCTCAGTGAGACAAGATGGAATCAAAAGGTGCTTATATCAACGTTTTGTTGAGAAGATCCTCAGTGAAATGACAATCTCGTCAGCCAAAAGTCGCGAGGGGTCCGAGCTTCTTTCCACCAGGAATGAGAAACGGCGCCGGAGGGACTCGGCTGGGGAGGCGACAGTTTCAGTCGATCAGATACTTGCACAAGCGGAGTCAACATTCGCCAAGTTTAAGCAAGGGCACGGGACGGACCACATCAGCGAAGCAATTGTCCTTGATCGCCAAGCACTGGATCGTTGCCCACCCGGTCACGACAAACGATGGGTCTCACTACATCGGCTTGCCGGTCATCTCCAGGATCGTTACGAACATCTAGGAGCGCTGGAGGACCTTGAGGAAGCAGTCATCTATGGCAGAGAGGCACTGGAGCCTTGCCCAGAAGGGCACCCAAATCGATCAATTTCGTTGTGCAATGTCGCACTCTATCTCTCCACTCGTTACGATCGTCTTGGAGATACGACGGACCTCAATGAGGCCATCATCCTCGGGAGACAAGACCTCGACCTTTGTCCGTCAGGGCACCCGGGTCGATCATCGTCGTTGAACAATGTCGCACGCTATCTCTCCACTCGCTACCACCGGCTTGGAGACATGACGGACCTCAATGAGGCCATCATCCTCGGGAGACAAGCACTCGACCTTCGCCCGTCAGGGCACCCGGAACGATCAATGTCGTTGAACAACGTCGCAAGCTGTCTCCGCACTCGTTACAACCAGCTTGGAGACATGACGGACCTCAGTGAGGCCATCATCCTCGCGAGACAATCCCTCGACCTTTGCCCGTCAGGGCACCCGCATCGATCAACGTCGTTGGGCAACGTTGCAACCTATCTCTCCACTCGTTACGACCAGCTCGGAGACATCGCGGACCTCCATGAGGCTATCATCCTCTCGAGAAAATCCCTCGACCTTTGCCCGTCAGGGCACCCGCATCGATTAGCGTCGTTGGGCAATGTAGCATTCTATCTCTCCACTCGTTACGACCAGCTTGGAGACATGACGGACCTCAATGAGGCCATCATCCTTGGGAGACAAGCCCTCGACCTTCACCCGTCAAGGCACCCGCATCGATCAACGTCGTTAAACAACGTCGCATCCTATCTCTGCACTCGTCACCACCAGGTTGGAGACATGACGGACCTCAATGAGGCCATCATTCTCGCGAGACAAGCCCTCGACCTCTGCCCGTCAGGGCACCCAGGACGATTAACGTCGTTGGGTGGTGTTGCATCCTCTCTCTGCATTCGCTATCACCAGCTTAGAGCCATCACAGACCTGAATGAAGCCATCATCCTTGGGAGACAAGCCCTCGACCTTTGCCCGCCAGGGCACCCAGAACGATCAACGCTGTTGAGCAATGTTGCATCCTATCTCTGCATTCGTTATGATCAGCTTGGAGACATGACGGACCTCAATGAGGCCATCATCCTTGGGAGACAAACTCTTGACCTTCGCCCGACAGGCCACCCGCATCGATCAACGTCGTTGCGCAGCGTTGCATCCTATTTCTCCACTCGTTGCCGTCGGCTTGCAGACATGACGGACCTCAATGAGGCCATCATCCTCGCGAGACAAGCCCTCTACCTTTGCCCACCTGGCCATCCCCATCGATCATCGTCGTTAAGTACATTTGCAGGTTGTCTCCGTGTTCGCTTCACCCATTCGAACCAGTTGAAGGACATAGTGGATTTATTCATTCTCTACACCCAGTTGTCAAATATCCCACAGATACTCTCACCAGTTGATCTCACTGCTGCCAAACAATGGATCACAGAAGCTGAGAATTTCCGCCATCCCACAGTCGTTCTCGCATACGAAACATCTCTTCGACTACTCGTTCAACATCTCGCCATTTTACCATCCCTACCTAATCGTCTCCAGAGTTTCAAAGACCTCGCTTCATCCCTAGCAATCGACGCCTTTTCCGCTTGTCTCCGTAAACAACGTGCTAAAAACGCGATTGAGCTTCTCGAACAAGGTCGCGGTGTATTCTGGACCCAGATTGCTCGTCTCCGTTCCCCTCTTGAAGATGTCATCGCCTCGGGCCAGGAAGGACAGTCCCTTGCGAACGAATTTACTCGCCTCTCATCAGAAATACGCAATACAATTCATTCACAAGGTCCAGATCAGCACCACAAGCTGTGCAGTCTCAATGTTGATCTGCAATCCGCAATCTCTCAAATTCGCACATTACCCGGTCTCGCTCAATTCCTCCTCCCTTCTTCCTTCTCAGAACTCCAGCAGGCTGCCAGTGGGGGACCTGTCGTCATCGTGAATGCTAGCCAGTATACGTGCGATGCACTCGTTGTCTTTCTTGACAAAGATCCGGTTCACATCCCATTGCAAATCGCCAAATCCCGTGTCCAGGACCTGTCATTGCAGCTCCAATCTCTGACTTTGGATGCAAAGACAATGGACATAGGAAGAGATATGGCTCGCTTCCTGAGAGTCCTTTGGGACGAGATCGTCTCGCCCATTGCTGAATTTCTTCAGGAAACAGTTCCACTTGGCTCACGTATCTGGTGGTGTCCCACTGCCGAGTTCTGCCTTCTACCATTGCACGCGGCGAATCCCTATCGGAACGGCCAAAGGAGTTTTCCCCATTTGTATATCTCGTCTTACACTCCTACATTGACTGCCCTCATCCGTGCGAGACGGAATCATCATCCATCGGCTACGACTTTGATACACGAGGAGAAATATTTCCTTGCTGTAGGTCAGGCGAACGCGAAAGGTGAAAGCGAGCTTTTCTCTGTCGGCTCTGAACTGGCGATCATTGCCGAGCGTATTCAGGGTCTCGCTACTCTTACGCGCCTTGAAGGTCCCGAATCGAATATGTCTCAGGTCTTGAAGGAGCTGAGGACGAGCGAGTGGGTTCACTTTGCCTGCCACGGTATCCCGAACAGGAAGCAACCCTTTGACTCCGCATTTGCTCTCTGTGATGGCCGGTTTACTGTGGAACGGATCATGGGATGCGAGTTAGAGAACCCGGAGTTTGCTTACCTGTCTGCTTGTCATACGACGGTTGGATACGAGGAGAGTCCAGACGAGGTGATCCACTTGGCGTCCGCGATGCAGTTTGCAGGTTTCCGATCCGTGATTGGGACGATGTGGGCGGTGGACGACGAAGATACGAACAAGATCACGAGCATGGTTTACGATAATATGTTGGATGGAAGTGGTCGGCTGGATCACACTCAAGCGGCGTGGGCGCTGCACACGACAATGAACTCATTGGTTGGTGTTGTTCCGCTTGATCAGCGCATTTTGTATGTACATATCGGTGCCTAATCTATGTCATTGTATGGTTGCCTCGCACTTATGTATTCGATGTGTCTCTTCGCACACGTGTTATTTGCGATCAGTGTGAATGTCTGGTTATGTGGACGACTGCTTTTTGTGGGAGAAGCTTTTGGGCCATCGTCAATATCTCGCTCCCTCGGGCGCCCTTTTCTGATCGAGAGGATCAGGTCGGGGATGCGGGATGGGAGGGGGATCAAATACCAATCGTTATTCAAATTCTGACCCTGCGTCATGCGCAGAACTACCCAAAGCGAACCGATCCTTCGCCAGGCATACGAAAGCATTTAGATCTGGAATATCTAGTACTGAGCGATGTGGACTAGATCGTTGAGGATAGGAGGGAGGGCTCCGTTGCTGCAAACGACCTCTCTGGATTGAGATGTAACATGAGACCTGAGGGATCTTACCACTAGAGTCAGCGCATCGTCTCGACTCGACTCGCGTTGTACCGCCGTGAATAAATTCTGCGAGTGTGAGTTGCGATGTGAGGAGTTAACGCGACCGTACTTTAACCCAAATTTCTGTGTTACCTGCGGCATCGGTGATCAACAACTGAGTTGCGGGCATATACCTGTATGTATCTTGAGTTGCCTGACACTCAGGTGTTCGTCCCGAGAACATGGTGTGAATGTGCTGCGTCTGTGTTGTAGACGTACAAGAGAAAGTAGCAACCTGAGCTGGAAGCAATGCCGCATGTATTCCGATCTAGTTCTCCGTGGTAGAGGCTACCTCGCGGCCAAGTTGGGGGCGAAAATGGGAGTGATGGACTTGAAGAGACAGAATGTGTACCGTGAGCTATCACATATAGACATGTCTCAAGACATGGAAAGAACGCTCACCTGCGTGTAACGCTCGATGGCGGTCAGGATCAACGATGAGTAAGTTGAACCCATCTTGCGGTCCGTGATCGTCGTCAGGCTGGGAGTGGGGTCAGGGTTAGGATTTGGTTGATTGTAGCGACTGTAATGTCGTCATCCCTTACCAGGCGTTCGCGTGCATGCGTATATGCTCGCACTTTTCCGCAAGCACAGTGGGGACGTTGGAAATTACGAGGAAAGGCGCACGAGGAGACCGAGCGCGAGACGCGCGAGGATCCACGTATTTGCGTCCGCGTTTGTGCACTCGGTTCCTATGTTCGCCGTCGTGGGAGGGAAGTCAGGCGTACCTCCTTGTGCATGCATGTCGTGGGTGAGGGTAGGCGAGCAAGTGTGTCACGAGTGACGGTGCGAGGACGAACGTGGGAGAGGGCGAGCGCGGGCGGATCGGTGAGTAAGCGAGGTGGTGCGTGCGCCCACACGCGTACGTTCGTATGGACGTTCAGGTGAGGTGATGTAGGAAAGGCGAGGACGAGGGAGGTAACGACATACGGCGACCGTCGTATACTCTCGTTGTGCCGAGAGCATACGGCAGTCGTCGCACGCCGTCTTGGGTGCGGCGAGGGAAGTGACGCGGACAAATGAGGCAAGGGCAGTCGCCACACGCCGTCCTCGACGCGTTGAGGTGGTGCGAGAATGAGGGAGGGCGACGGCGAGACAGGAAGACGGCAGAGCGAAGGTGAACGATTCAGAAGACAGGATGTGGCGAGAGAGATGGTAGTCGACGGTCTACACAGTTGGGAGATGCGGGCTTGCGTCTTCGTCTTCGTCCACCTCGTGCGCTTGCTTGCGTACTTACGAATCTGTTTACAGCACCCGACCGCGAGAAACGCGAGATCACGGTGGCAACGTCGCGAACTCCGGTTCCTCGTCGGTTCCTCGTCGGCACCGTCCTCGTCCGTCACCACTCTCCCAGCTCGAGATGTACCGAAAGTGCATACTCCCAGCTATACTGGAGCAAGTCGTCATCCAGGTGGGTGTTTACGTGTATACTATCCTGGAATTGATTAACGACTCCTGCCATAGGTATTCACGGACGAGTTCCACCTCCATTCGCTCGGCCGTTTCTACGCGCAACTGACCCGAAAGTCAACGTCAAACTGACCATTACTACGCTCAGATCGACAGACTCTTACGGCCTACGGCCTCAGAAAATCGGAGACGGGGTAAACGGGCTCTCGTCGAAAGAAGAAAAGAGGAAATGAAGGATGACGTGCCTGTAAGAAAGTTCCGTGGCATACCAAAGGACGTCCAGTCCTTTGGAAACAAGTCGTCGAACTTATCAAGGTGCATTACGGCCAATTATACACCAATTAGTGACGTTCTGACGATGTAATTGTAGGCTCGACCAGACTTGTCAATATAAGATATCACGGCCCTCTTGGTCTCGCTCACGAATCTCTCCCTCGGTTGTTACCTAGACAGACTCGAATACGTTGATCAGATTTCAGCTTTTGCGCACAGCAAAATCAAATAGTATTCCGAAAGGTAGTTTTTATTTCTAAATACATGTGTCTACTCCTGACGCCGATCTGATGCAGCTTGAATCTCCACGCTCCACAAATGGCGGCGAATCTCACAGCGCTGCTCGTCGCCCCGATCAACTCGTACCAATCCGTGCACACGTTGCTTGCCATCTAACGCTACGGCCCGCTCCCGACGCAACAGCTGTTTTCCACACACTGTTCCATCGCACACAGCATCGTCTCTAGCGTGCTCAAGAATGAGATCGAGATCGAGATGCCCAGGGACCTGGATGGAGTCTTGGATTTGTGTCACGTGTTGAGGAGCAGGGTGGGTAGCGCAGATGGTACATTTGTTTAGGGGGCTGAGTCATTTTGGGTGCTGTTTAAGGTGGGTATCCAGATTTCCTGGGCCAAGAGAATTAACTAGCGCACTGCACTCGTCAGCTGCTGCAAACTGACATTATGTTTGTCTTCACTGGCAATCGAAAGCGACCACCATCCTCAAGTTCGTGCGGGAATACATCTCCATCCTCCCGATACAAGTTGACTCTCCCTCACTCGCCCTCCGTCTCTTCCTCGCCGCTCAATCGCCTCCGAAAGCAGCTCTGGGTTCGTAAGACCTAGGGTACAACCTGTAAGTGTAAGCGTTTTCGGTGTACGAGGACTCAATTTCGGAGAGCCGAGCACAGTTGGCTGCGATCACGTTGATCATTGGGACATTTCAGGGCGCAAAGGTGTTGAAGAAGCCGCATCAGGCGACGGCAGTGCATGCTGCAAGTTGTTTGTGGTGGCAGGAGGCGGCGGTGGAGGTGGAAGACAGGGAAGATGGGGAGGGTGTATCGCTCTGCGCTATCGATCGTGACTGACGGGTTATAGACAGTACCCGCATCAGGACAGCAAAGAAAGTGCTGGAATGTTTGCAAAAGTTGTTGCGGATTGCACATTCGGCGACGGAGGAGATCGTCAATGTTCAGATATGCTGTGACACGCTGGATCAATGTGTATTACTTTGATCGCGGGGCACTTGTTGTGCGTATCTCTTCACTCTACACTCTGCTTATGCAGTTTCTGACATTGCATTGTCACAGATTTCTCCAACATTTATCGTCGAGCTCGTCGAGCTCCTCATGTCCTCGATTGACATCATCATCTCTCTGTCGTCTTCCGCTTCGTACCAACACCCGTCGTAACGAATCGAGGGAGTGGCATCCCCAAACATGATTCAGCGATATTCCCGGAACACAGTCATGTAAATTCATTCGAAAAAGACGTCGGAGAATCCGGGGAGGTATGACGAGGTGGAAGTTGTTGGGACGTTTTTGAAGATGGGGACCGCATGTTAGTGGTTGCTGGGTACGTTTTCGATCTGTCGATATTGTTTTGTTTTGTCGTCATTTTGGCCAAGGCCCTGTTTTTGAACTAACTGATGTCTTAGGGCTACGAGGACTCCTTTCTTGCCATGTTTTACCGTGGGGTGTGTACTCATTGCCAATTCATTGCTGTGCAAACTAAAAATACGGAAAACAGTGAGTCATTGCGGAGAAGTCGCCAACATTCTCACATTCTTCTTTCCGCAGTCCAGTGCCCTCCTCACCATCCCAACCCTCAGTCAAATAAGATGAAATCGAAAGGTGCCTATTTCACTGTTTTATCGAGAAGAGCCCCAGTGAAATGACATTCACGCCGTCAGCCAAAAAGCGGTCTTCTCGAAAGTCTCACACCAAGCATAACAAAGGAGGCCAGAGGGACTCCATTGGAGAGGCGACTGTTTCAGTCGAGGAGTTACTCTCACGAGCGGAGTCGATGTTCGCCAAGTTTGAGCAAGGGGACGGGACGGACCACATTAGTGAGGCAATCGCTCTTGGTCGCCAAGCACTGGACCGTTGCCCACCCGGTCACGACGAACAATGGAGTTCACTAGCTCAGCTTGCGCAACATCTCTGGGGTCGTTACGACCATCTTGGAGCGATGGAGGACATTGAAGAAGCACTTATCTACGGCAGAGAGGCACTGGAGCTTTGCCCAGAAGGGCACCCGCATCGATCAACGTCGTTGAGCAATGTCGCAAACTATCTCTGGACTCGTTACTGCCAGCTTGGCGACATGACGGACCTCGATGAGGTCATCATCCTCGGGAGACAAGCCCTCGACCTTCGCTCGTCAGGGGACTGGCAGCGACCAACGTCGTTGGACAATCTTGCAGCCTATCTCTGCACTCGTTACAGCCAGCTTGGAGACATGACGGACCTCAATGAGGCCATCGTCCTTGGAAGACAAGCCCTCGACCTTTGCCCGTCAGGGCACCCAGAACGATCATCGACGTTGAACAATGTTGCATCCTATCACTGCATTCGTTACGAGCAGCTCGGAGACATATCGGACCTCAACGAAGCCATCATCCTTGGCAGACAAGCCCTCGACCTTCGCCCGTCAGGGCACCCGCATCGATCAGTGTCGTTGAACAACGTCGCAAGCTGTCTCTCCAATCGTTACAAGCGCCTCGGAGATATGACGGACCTCCATGAGGCCATCATCCTTGGGAGACAAGCTCTCGACCTTTGCCCGTCAGGGCACCCAAGTCGTTCATTGTCGTTGAGCAATGTCGCACACGATCTCTCCATTCGTTACGACCGGCTTGGAGACACGACGGATCTCAATGAGGCCATCATCCTCGGGAGACAAGCCCTCGACCTTTGCCCGTCAGGGCACCAGCATCGACCAATGTCGTTGGGAAGCGTAGCAAACTATCTCTGCACTCGTTACGACCAACTTGGAGACATGACGGACCTCGATGAGGCCATCATCCTCGCGAGACAAGCCCTCGACCTTCGCCCGTCAGGTCACCCGCGTCGATCAACGTCGTTGGGCAATGTTGCAAGCTATCTCCGCACTCGTTACGACCGACTTGGAGACATGACGGACCTCAATGAGGCCATCATCCTCGCGAGACAAGCCCTCGACCTTCGCCCACCTGGCAATTCCCATCGATCATTGTCGTTACATACATTTTCATATTGTCTCCGTGTTCGCTTCGCTCAGTCGAACGAATTGAAGGACATAGAGGATATATTCAGTCTCTACACCGAGTTGTCAAATATCTCACAAACACTCTCACCGGTTGATCTCTCTGTTGCCAAACAATGGGTCACGCAAGCTGAACATTTCCGCCATCCCACAGTCATTCTCGCATACGAAACATCTCTTCGACTACTCGTCCAACATCTCGCAATTTTACCATCCCTACCCACTCGTCTCCAGAGTTTCAAAGACCTCGCTTCATCCCTAGCAATCGACGCCTTTTCCGCTTGCCTCCGTTCTCACTGTGCCAAAAAAGCGGTTGAGCTTCTCGAGCAAGGTCGCGGTGTATTCTGGTCCCAGCTTGCACGTCTCCGTTCCTCTCTTGAGGATGTCATTGCCTCGGGCCAGGAAGGACGGTCCCTTGCGAACGAGTTTACTCGACTCGCATCAGAAATACACGATACAATTCATCTACAAAGTCCAGATCAGCACAACAAGCTGTGCGGTCTCAATGTTGATCTGCAATCCGCGATCACAAATATTCGCAAATTACCCGGTCTTGCTCAATTCCTTCTCCCTTTTTCCTTCTTAGGACTCCAGCACGCTGCGAGTGGGGGACCCGTGGTCATCGTGAATGCTAGCCGGTATACGTGCGATGCACTCGTTGTCTTTTTTGACAGAGATCCGGTTCATATCCCATTGCAAATCACCAAATCTGGTGTTCAGAACATGTCATTGGAGCTCCAATCTCTGACTTTGGATGCAAAGACAATGGACATGGGGAGAGATCTGGCTCGCTTCCTGAGAGTCCTTTGGGATGAGGTCGTCTCGCCAATTGCTGATTTTCTTCAGGAAACAGTTCCACTTGGCTCGCGTATCTGGTGGTGTCCCACTGCTGAATTCTGCCTTTTGCCATTGCACGCGGCTGATCCGTATCGGAACGGCCAAAGTGGTTTTTCCCATTTGTACATCTCGTCTTACACTCCCACGTTGACTGCCCTCATCCGTGCGAGACGGAATCATCCATCGGAGACGACTTTGATACACGAGGAGAAGTCTTTTCTTGCTGTGGGTCAGGCGAACGCGCAAGGCGAAAGCGAGCTTTTCTCGGTCGGGAGTGAACTGGCTATCATTGCCGAGCGCATTCAGGGTCTTGCCACGCTCACGCGCCTTGAAGGCCCCGAATCGAGTATGTCTCAAGTCTCGAACGAGTTGAGGAGGAGCGAGTGGGTTCACTTTGCCTGCCACGGTATCCCAAACAGGAAGCAACCCTTCGACTCTGCATTTAGTCTCTACGACGGCCGGTTTACAGTGGAACGGATCATGGGATGCGAGTTAGAGAACCCGGAATTTGCCTACCTGTCTGCTTGTCATACGACGGTCGGAGACGAGGAGAGTCCAGACGAGGTGATCCACTTGGCGTCCGCGATGCAGTTTGCAGGGTTCCGGTCTGTGATTGGGACGATGTGGGCGGTGGACGACGAAGATACGAACAAGATCACGAGTAAGTTTTACGAGAATATGTTGGATGGATGTGGTCGGCTGGATCACACTCGGGCGGCGTTGGCGCTGCACACGACGATGAACTCATTGGTTGGTGTTGTTCCGCTTGATCAGCGCATTCTGTATGTACATATCGGTGCCTAATCTATGTCATTGTATGGTTGCCTCGCACTTATGTATTCGATGTGTCTCTTCGTATACATTTGTTCGAACGCGTGAATGTCTGGTCATGTTGGATAAATGCTTTTTGAACAGTATGACGACCCTGGGCTTCGCGAGCGCCTTCCAGAGTCACATTTCAGCATGTGAGAGACGCTGTTGGGCCATCGTCAATATCTCGCTCCCATCGGGCGCCCCTCTCGATCGGACCAAGTACCCATCATACCAAGTACCCATCATTAATGTGTTATTCACGTTCTAACCCTGCGTCATTCGGGGAACTAGCCAAAGTGAACGCGGTCCTTCACCAGGCATAAGGTATTTAGATCTGTAAAATCTGGTACTCAGCGATGCGGACCAGATCATTGAGGGCCCGTTGCTGCAAACGTTGACATACACGACAGATGGACATGAGCGTCCAGCAACGACGAGGCGTCACAGATGGCCAAGCTTCCGACGCGTAGTCGATTTTCTCGATCGATGCGAGGATAACTCATCGGACTAGGAATCACAAATCCGTCGCTAATCTCCCCATAGACTTAAGTTGCATTTTTTCGTCAGCCTCCACACCCGTGCCGCTCCTACCCCCTGCGAATTCGATCGCAGAGACAGAGGTATCGTGTCCAGCAATATTCCAAACACGTGAAGAGACCCCAAATCCACTGTCGATCCCTTCACCGCAACGGTGGGTATACTTGGCGTGCAACTCCCGAATGCTGAGCAGAATCGAGGAATCACGGGTAACGTGGTTGCGACCCCAAAGAGAAAAAAAGATGAGGTACCAAACAGGGGTTAACGAGTCACCACCTACGTTCGCTATCACGCCCGGAATATTGTCGAGCAAATTCCTGTGTTGTGGCGAAAGATAAGTTTGTGCGGGCCCACATTGACCGCGAAATAGTAACAAAAACCTATGAACGACATACAATAAGACATAAAAGACGCCTTCCTTGACGATCAAGGACGTATAGCAATTCAGCTGCCACCGCGTTGTCGCCTTGTATATCGCAGTTGATTCATGAATGGTCGGGATGAGAGCAAGAACCGATGCGACCCAGATCGTTGAGGATAGCAGGGTCCCGTTGCTGCAAATGATCTCTCTCGATCGAGATGGAACCTGAGACCTAATGGATCTTGCCACTATAGCGACGTCGTCATCGCGTGCGTGCGTCTATGCTCGCACTCTTCCGCAACCACGGTGTCGCTGCCGAGGGATGTTGGAAAGTACGAGGTCGGGCGCATGAGGAGAGCGAGTGCGAGACGCGCGACGGTCCACGTGTCCACGTATTTGCGTGCGTGTTTGTGCACTCGGTTCCTATGCTCGCCGTCGTGGGAGGGAAGTTAGGCGTACCTCCTTGAGTATGCGTGTCGTGGGTGAAGGTAGGCGACCAAGCGCATCGTGTGAGACAGTAATGTGTGAGGGCGGCGAGGGCGGGCGGGTAGGTGAGCAAGCCAGGTGGTGCGTGCGCCCACACGCATACATGGACGTCCAGGTGGGGTGATGTAGGGAAGGCGAGGAGGAGGGAAAACGAGGGAGGTGACGACCTACAGCGACCGTCGTATACTCTCGTTGTGCCGAAAGTATACGGCAGTCGTTGCACACCGTCTTGGATGCAGCGAGGGAGGTGACGCGGACGACTGGGGCAAGAGCAGTCCTCGATGCGTTGAGGTGATGTGAGAATGAGGGCGGGACAGGAAGACGGCAGAGCGACGGTGAACGAGATGACGAAGACGGGTGGATGGGTGTGGCGAGAGAATGATGTAAATCGATTGTTGTAGTAGGCAAAATTGACGTCGACGGTCTGCACAGTTGGGAGATGCAGTCGTGCGTACTTGTGCTTCAGGAATCAGGACCGTCGTCGTCGTCTTTGTCCACCTCGCGCGCTTGCTTGCGTACTCTCGAATTTCATAGAGATGAGGGTCTTCGGACAAGCGACACAAGCGACAGGCACCGCTTCCTCTTTCGCCTCCACCACGTTCTTGCAGTGGGCTCCCGTCCCACTTGCGCTTCGCCCGCCCACTCTCAACCTTAGCCTACCGCCAACTCTCTCCTCGTAGCACACGCAGCGACGTCCAAAGAAGAAGCTCTGGGTTCATTTACAGCACCCGACCGCGAGAAACGCGAGATGGTGGCAACGTCGCGAACTCCGCATCCTCGTCGGCACCATCCTCGTCCGTCACCACCCTCCCAGCTCGAGATGTACCAAAAGAGCATACTCCCAGCTATACTGGCAGGCGGGTGTTTACGTGTATACTGTCCTGAAATTGATTAACGACTCCTGTAGGTATTCACGGACGAGTTCCACCTCCATTCGCTCGGACTGTTTTTATGCGCAACAGACCCAAAAGTCAACATCAAACTGACCATCATCGCGCTCATTGACAGACTCACGGCCTACGGCGCCCGCGAGGCGGAGAGCGAAGGCACAGAGGAGACTAAGAAACCGAGGAGGCTGCCGCCAAGCCACTGGCAGAAAAGGTCCAGCTGCAGAGAGAGAATCATCATTACAATCATCCGGATGCCGAATAGGTCAAGGGCGCAGATGCAGGGGGTAGCGAAGTGGAACAGTCAGAAAAGAACATCAGAGACGGTGTAAACGGGATCTCGTCGAAAGAAGGAAAAAGGAAATGAAGGATCGCGCCTGTAAGAAAGTTCCGTGGCATACCAAACCTTTGGAAACAAGTCGTCGAACTTATCAAGGTGCATCGGCCAGTTTAAAGTTATACACCAATTAGTGACGTTCTGACCGATGCGGTCGCACAGACTTGTCAATACACGACATTACAGCGCTCTTGGTCTTGCTCACGAATCTCTCCTTTAGTTGTTACCCACACAGACTCGAATACGTGAATCAGATTTTAGCTTGCAAAATCAAAGAGTATTCCGAAAGGTAGTTTTTATTTCTAAATACATGTGTCTACTCCTGACGCCGATCTGATGCAGCTTGAATCTCCACGCTCCACAAATGGCGGCGAATCTCACAGCGCTGCTCGTCGCCCCGATCAACTCGTACCAATCCGTGCACACGTTGCTTGCCATCTAACGCTACGGGCCGCTCCCGACGCAACAGCTGTTTCCACACACTGTTCCATCGCACACAGCATCGTCTCTAGCGTGCTCAAGAATGAGATCAAGATCGAGATGCCCGGGGACCTGGATGGAGTCTTGGATTTGTGTCACGTGTTGAGGAGCAGGGTGGGTAACGCGGATGGTGCATTTGTTTAGGGCTGAGTCATTTTGGGTGCAGTTTAAGGTGGGTATCCAGATTTTCATGGGTCGAGAGAGTCGAGAATTAACTGGCGCACCGCACTCGTCAGCTGCTGCAAACTGCACGTCGGCACTTTGAGGCTGGAATTGAACGGATGCAGTAAACATTTCCTGCGCTCATCACTTCGAGCATTTTGGTAAGATCGGATTAATTAGTATGTTTGTCTTCTAACCTCGACAACGAATAGGAAGACAACTGCAAATCGAAAGCGACCACCATCCTCAAGTGTGTTCATTCGAAGAAGACGTCGGAGAATCCGGGGAGGTATGACGAGGTGGAAATCGCTGGGACGTTTTTGAAGATGGGGATCACGCAGTAGCGGTTGCTGGGTACGTATACAGTGTTGACTCGATTTCGATCTGTCGATACCATTTTTTTTGTCTTAGTTTTAACCAAGGCACTGTTTTGAACTGATTGGTGTCTTAGGGCTACGAGGACCCCTTGCTTGCCAGGTTTTACCTTGGGCTGTGCGAACAGCCTCCCAGTGGCAGTATCTACTCATTGCCAACTCATTGCTGTGCAAACTAAAAATACGGAAAGCACTGGCTACCTCAAGTGAGTCAAGTCATTACGGCGAAGTCGCCAACATTCTCACATTCTCCTTTCCATTGGCCAGTGCTATCCTCACCATCCCAACCCTCAGTGGAACAAGATGAAATCCAAAGGTGCTTATTTCACTATTTTGGCGAGAAGAGCATCAGTGAAATGACATTCATGCCGTCAGCCAAAAAGCGGTCCTCTCGAGCTCGAGCAAAGTCTCACACTAAGCATGAGAAAGGAGGCCAGAGGGACTCAATTGGAGAGGCGACTGTTTCAGTCGAGGAGATACTTTCACAAGCGGAGTCAGCATTTGCCAAGTTCATGCAAGGAGACGGGACGGGCCACAT